>SJYV01021415.1:226587-403621 GCA_006410875.1 Neotragus pygmaeus | reverse complement strand
TCTTAGTTCCCAACCAGGGAATGAACCAGGGCCCCCACAGTGAAACTAATGAGTCCTAATCACTGAGCCTTCAGGGAATTTCCCATACAATGAATTTTACCTTACAATTTCAGATAGTTTTGAAAGTAGCATTGTAATTTTAAAAGTGATATTGAAAATCCAGAATATTTTCATAAGTGTCTCCAAATTAATTCTGCTTCACTCACTATTAGGCTCCCTAATCAATTTCATTCACCTTTCTTAGATTAATTTCACAGCAAAATTTTTTTTACGATTTAGTCTCTTGGATTCACACGTGAGGATTTACAAGGACCAATCCAGTACAACCTTCACCCATGGTACAGTCCCTGTTCACACACATACATGTACATATGTGAATACCCACATGTGTCAGATCTCAGTTGCATGTTCTATGAGAAAGTGTTTCGTAGGACTCAGACAAAAAAGAGCCTCATCCACTTGAAGTCACTTGAAGCCTACAATTTTAACTGAGGTTTTCAATTTTTTGGCTATTTGGAAATTGTTTCTTTAAAATATAAATACCTTCCAAAGATATATATTTTTAATCTTTTTAAACATAAGTACTTCAGATCTCTCCCAGAGCAACAACCAGCTCAGAATAACTCACAATGGTCGTGGTCATAAAGGTGGAATATTTGGGAGACCTTAAATAGGATTCCCTTAAATTGCTGGGGAAACAGGACTAATCTTACTTCTGAGTGGATGGAGGAAAAACAAGCAGTAACAGAATCGAAGAGAAATTTGGCTAAAAGAGGATATAAGTGAAAATGAAAATCAGGTAAACTTTTTTTCTCAGCCTTAGAGTAGGTACTGAGGACAGAAAGGGGAAGAAAGAAGTTTAGCTTACAAATTATAAGCATATTTTGAGAGAGTTTTATTTCTCTTTGTGCATATAAAGTACATATTTCAATATTTTATAAATATGTTTCATTGTTCTAAAAATGCAAATAAATACATAAAACTTTCTTAGGCAGTTGTCTAATGAATGTTTTAAACAGTAAATTTAATTACCCTACAACTTAAAGTAATTGGTGTTGATCAAAACAGCTATGTTAGCACTGAATTCAAGTGTTTGCTTGCAAGAAATTCTTTCCTTTTAATTGTCTGTCACCTAAACAAAACCCAAGGCATTTTGAAATAAAATATGTCCGTATCCTTCATATAGATTTAAAAATTAAAATTAGATTAAATGAGAAAAATAGGACTGGAAAAGTGCCTCCAGAGGTCATTTAGTCCATTTCTGCTTCTGGCAATCTTCACTTAAATCATTTCAAACATATGGCTAACTACCTTGTGCCATCTTTGTTAAGCAATCCTAGTTCTTGGCTGCTCTCATTAATGATGTGTATGCCTACAAACTGGTTTAACCATTCTGCCTGATTTAGTCAGTCAATAGTATTAGCTACTTCATCTAACTCAGTAAGATATCCTTCAGTCAAACTGCAAATGTATTTATCTGACTTAGCCCATTTATTTTTATTTATTTCACTGGTAAAGACAATTAAAACACTTAAACAAGTGCAGGTATGAAGAGACAACCTATAAATCAGTTTCTTCCTTAAGCTCACTAAATAGTTCCTGACCTGATTTTAATCAAATTTTACTCAACCTTCTCACCCTGGAGCAAGAGACTAACTATATTCCTTTTCCTAATGGTCTTCAGTAAGTCTCCTTTTCCTCTTCTCTTTCTTTCAGCAAAGTAAACTGAAAAGTCAAAGAATAATAAGCCAACAAAAATGTAGGAGTAAATCCAAGGAGCCATTTGGTGCATTTTTTTCTAAATCAACACATATTCAAAAGAACAATACTGAATGATAGCAATATGCAACTAAAGAACACATGTCAAAATGTTTGTTACTTCTTTACATGTTAGTGGTTCTTTTAAGAAATAAGAATTTTCCAGACTTGTCTTTGCCTTTGTTCCTTTTCATATCTTGTGAAAACAATGAAAAAAGAGTTATAGATTTGTCTTTTTTAAAATAACATTTCTCCCTTAAAAATTTAAGCATGTAATTTTAAGATGAATTATTCTTTCTAAGATCAAATTTTAGATATTACTCAGAGCCTGAGCCCTGAAGACCATAAAATACTTGGAGTGCACTTGACCCAAATGTTTACAAGGGAAACAGAGGAACGTTGTTTAAAATTACACCATCTAGACCAGGCGTTCCCAGACTCCAAGTTGCAGAATCATGATTGTTCCTATGCTTTAAAACTGCATAAAACATTTGATCATTACTGATCATATAGAAACCATTATTTAAACTAATGAAATACAATTAACAGCAGGGGGATGGCAGTTTCTCAAATTAAAGATTTTAANAAAATTACACCATCTAGACCAGGCGTTCCCAGACTCCAAGTTGCAGAATCATGATTGTTCCTATGCTTTAAAACTGCATAAAACATTTGATCATTACTGATCATATAGAAACCATTATTTAAACTAATGAAATACAATTAACAGCAGGGGGATGGCAGTTTCTCAAATTAAAGATTTTAACCAGAAAAAAATATTATTTTTTTTGTATTGTTAACAAATAATCCCACAATATGGAATCATTGAAGTACCTCATGTTCATATATACCAAAATAAATCTGAAAACCTGAATATGTCTTAAGCTGTTAATTAAAAAAAAAAAAACCACGATTTAAAAATTGTGTTCTCAATCTGCAATTGCAATTCTCAATCTGTTACTATTTTCTCAATCTTCAACTATTTTGTTGAATTAATAGCATGCAATTCCAGAGAAGAGGCTTTTAAGTGAGTCCAACTTGTGATAATATCATGAGTTTCTTTCAGGGCTGTAGCCAGTGTTGTAGAACAAATAATAATGCAAAGGCAGATACAAATTATTCTCAGAGGCATGAGTGATCTTTATGGTGAAATATTAGAAGTGACATTATGAAATACAAATAATGTGACTGAGAGCTCCTAATTTTCTGATATATGGCAATATGTTCCCACTCATTAAAGTCTAATTTTAGCATATTGACAGTCAACAACTTTGCGAAATAAGACATCTAATTTTAATCTTATAATATTCTTTAGTGATACACCCTTGCGATATCTCACAGATGCTAGAAAGAAAAACCTTCAAGTCTGAATGGACGATCCCCCAGCACCCCCCACCACACACACACACACACACACACACACACACACACACACCTCTAAAAATTCCTATCTCAGTGAACAGAGCCACAGGAAGCACAGTTTATCAGGTCAGAGATGAAGAGCCATGCGTCATGTCGAATCGCAGTCCTGGCAATTCTTGCTTGCAAATATCTCTTCGTTCTCTTTGTCTCTGTCTTTCTCCCTCTCCTCCCCTCCTCATCACTATTTCAACTGTAAACTGTTGCATTAGCTTGCACTATACAGACTCCTAAATGATCTACATGAATATTTCGCCCTATACCATTTTTCCTCCAGTTTGATCTCTTTGCAGCCAAAATGCTTTCTGTAACTTGAAAAGCTGGTGCTATCATTCTCCTACATACACTTCTCCAAATACCTCTCATTGTTTAGTGAACATGACCTTTATTATGAAGACAATTTCCTTTCTGCCTACCTCTTTAGTTTAATGCCACTTTCTCCCTTGTTGAAAAGGTTTGAATCTAGATGAAATATCTAGCTGTTTCTTTTCACCTAGAACAAGAGTTTTGTTTTGTTCTGTTTTTCTTAGATCCTTCAGATCTCAGCTCAAATATGGTTCTTCTGGATAATCATCCTTCCTGACTGCTCTAACTAGGTGAATGTTATTTGATATAGTCTTCCATACTTTCATATTTGCAATGTATCCATTGTCTTTGCAAACATAAGCTAGATGAGGAGATTCAGTGCCTATCATTATTCTTGGCATATGGATAGGTGCCTATTAAATGCGTGTCAAGTATTAAATGAGAGCTGAAGGTACATAAACAGATTATTTTCCATATATGTTATATAATTCATGATACTGTGGGGCTATTCTAATTATTTTATTTTCCCTCCCCCTTTAATATGATTATTTTATTATTTGAAATTATTAGTGACTTCAAAATTCACCATTCCTAGAATCAGCTGGGTAAATGATTGTTCTCTTTTATTCCCCAATATCCAGATCTCTACTCCTGTCATATCTTCTGCATATTCTTCCCACCCTTAACTATCTCTAGTCTTATTTTATTTCAAGAGCCCTGTCAACCTCTTTTTTGTCATTATTGCAAACAAAAATTGTAAAAGTCTCCAAACCCCCTGCATATTTCAAGTTATTATCATTATTTTTTCCATTCTTGATATATACTTGCAAGTTTATTTATCAAGAATGGCATATCAGACTCAGTAATAAGAATCTTCAATATCCCAATTTATAAACAAGTTTATATTCCACTAAGTCCCTAGCACAGTACACTAAATACATTACAGGCATATGATATACACTACAAAATATTAAGAAAAAATAAGTGTTCCTACTGTAATTTAGTTTGAAGAAACAAGTTTCTTCTCTCATTATAAGTCTTTTACCCTGAAAATCCAAGTATTTTCTATTAAAACGCAAATGTTCAAATCAATTTGTTTACTGTATCCTTAAAGGATTAGATCAAATGCAATTCCTAACCCTCATACTATACCTGCTAACACTTTAAAATTTGACATTGACAAGTTAAAAACATCTTGACAAAAACCAAAAGATGTAAACCAGTTATATTGCCAGATCATTTTTATTGCTAGTAAAACTATTTTAGTTATAATATTCATCATATTGGAATATATCTTTGAAAGCATTCTTTTTTTGGTGGTAGTCTATACAGAAACAACCTAACAAAATATTTGGAGGAATAACTACTTTCTAAGTGGAAATTCTTGTATGCTATTCTTTTTCAGCCATTGATAACTATGTATTCTAAAAAGTCTTATTTATTGAACTAGAAAGATTTTTAATTTTCAAATATGTGATTATTATCCAGAGCCACAAATTTCACTGGATATTCATTTAAATGTTGTAATTTACTTGGATAGTTATACCTTTTAAAACTGGAGCCTATGGTTAAGGGTATTTAAGTCAAGTTAGATTTTGAAGATTATTTACACAACCATCTGTTTCTTTGCAGTGTACATTGGAGCCCATAAAGTCAATGTTAAACAAGTAAAACTTAGACACTGAAACCTGAGAAAAGAAACTCACTTAACCAATTTCATGTCCTAACAATACAAACTTATATCTGAATTAANTTTGCAGTGTACATTGGAGCCCATAAAGTCAATGTTAAACAAGTAAAACTTAGACACTGAAACCTGAGAAAAGAAACTCACTTAACCAATTTCATGTCCTAACAATACAAACTTATATCTGAATTAAAAAATATTTTGGATAATTAAAATGTATCATATTTTTATCAAATATAATCTATTTCACGGTAAAACAAAGTTTTAGAAATTAACCTGGTTTCACTCATTCTACACACATTTTCAGAATTACATTAAAAATTTTATGTAGGCTCAGTAATGTATAAAATATCCAAACACATCTGAATTACATTTATTTGGCAAGTTTCATTAAATTACACTGCCCTTCCTTAGGAATCAGAATACCAATCCATACAGGACTAAGAACATTTTTTAAAAATTTAATTAAAATATATCCCTGTAAAACTAACAATTTACTAATAAGTATACAATTTCACTTGTGAATATAGCTTCAGTGGGGGAAAAAAGGGCCAGTGAAGTGATTCTCAAACTTTAGAATACATAAGAATCATGTAGAAAACTACAATACAGATTGCTGAATCTTATCCATTTTCTGATTTTGTAGGTCAGCTCAGTAACTTGTATTTTCAATTATTTCCCTAGATGATGCTTATCCCATGGTTAAGGAATCATCTTATTTTTCTGCAATGCAAATGAGTTTCTGTAAGTATTATTAAAAATACATATATATATATATATATATAAAGCACACTGAGAAATAGAAATTTTACCACCTTTTTTTATAGGCATTTGTATTTTTATTTCCCTAATCATAATTTTAAGTCTAATATCAGTCTTTAAAATCAAGATAGACTAGCTGTGTGAGGCATTATTCTGAATTGCCACAAAACTTTGTTAATCCTTTGTATCAATTTGTGCATTGAGGGCAAAAACTCCTTGATTTCACAACTATTTAGTTTTTCAATTTTCTTTCCTCTAAATATTGTAATCATACTACCATCACATTTATGTGGAGATTATATTTCAGTCTGTATTTATTTTACATGGGTTACCACATAACATTTTTGCATTTTAACATTACCTTTTTTCAGAATTACCTAAAAAACATCATTGGACAAATGGTGAGAGATATAGGAAAAGAGAATAAACAGGAAAAAAAAAAACCCAGAACAATAATACCTCTGGTTTTAAGCCTTTTCTTATCTTTCATGGTCTTATGATAGACAGAGGCAACATCTTTTAGAGAAGGATTCACAGTGAGATGCTGAGGAGATCTCTCAGGAACCATACAGTACCATTCTTGATAGAGTGGCTTTATTTGTATTCCCAGCTAGTCCACCTGAATCTGAACATTTTTCACGGTTACACTGTAGACCGATCAATACCATTATTTGATATCCATGGGGAGCAGGGGGACACCCTCTGATACTTTCTATTTTTAAACAACTAAAGTTGTTTTATATTCCCTAAATCATATTGATCCATGAAACTAATGATAGTTTTACTAAAGCTCCCTTTTGTAAACTCTGTCACAGAGGAAACCTTGGAAAATTACAATTAACGACAAGGAAAATGTTGGAAATCTATTTTACGTGTAACTTTACTGCCAGCTCCTGCTATGTACAAAATAAAGCAAGACCACATGTTTTTCTCCCAGGGTTTGGATATGGCTGGAATGGTGCAGTGGCAATGAAGATGGCTTATATTTATACCTCCAGGGTGCTTTAACTCCCTCCCAACTAATTTGCCATCTTGTCCATTATGAGAATGAGCTGTAACAACTGAATTGGCATTGTCCTCATTTTTCCATCTCAGCAGAAATTTTAAAAGGTGGTTGCCACTATACAGACTCAAGTGATGCCATCTGCTTTCCCATTTGGGGAAATGCAAATAAAAATGGTGGGGGAGATGTTCAGTATTTAATTAGAGGTGGACTGTTTCCCCAGTCTTCTCTAACTTGACATCTGCTAGTTCATACACTGGATACTAATAAAAAGGCAGAAAATGATTCATGGGCCCTGTTTTGGAGAAATACTAAAATTAGGTTGACCTTTGAGTATAATAAATACACATTTCCTTATTACATTAGACTAAATACAAAAGTTATCATTCATGTGAAATATATTAGAACTCTTAGAGCGCAATTGTAGTTCTTAAGGAAATAGTGTTATTACATAATATAAATCTAGATTTCTAGGCAGATATATTTCTGAAACTATAAAATAAAATCCATATTTAAAACAGAGTTTAATAATTTTAATTAATAATAACTGCCTTACTTTTAACTATCTATCTTACCTAGGTATACATATATGAGTAATTCTTGATCTATAATACCAAATAAAAGATATGCAATTACTTGCATAGGAAGTAAGGAACCCATAATGTTTATAGTAGACTTTCATGACTGTTGCGTGTGTAGTTTATCCAACTACTAGAGATAGTTTTTTCCTTATAAATCAAAATTTATACCATTGTTTTGACTACAGCACTAATGCACAATTCAATACAGCAGTGTGGTTGGGAATTAACAGGCTAGTAAAAAGGACTTTAAAGGTGCATTAAATTAGAATTTAAGTGTCTCCTGCATTTGCAGCATAAATGCTAATAAAATATAAATCTGTTATTAACATTTTATAGTCATGAAAATTAACAAAAACTAAAAAAATTGTTGAAGATTTGTCAGCACAAATCTACAAGATGAACAGAAAAGAACAAAGTTAAAATGTGAAACATAGGTGTTAGGAAGGAGAAATAATTTTAGGAGAGAGGTGAAGAGAAATAACTTATATATATACATTTTGTTTCCTTTCAAAAAGATTCAGTTTTATTTTGGCCCACAGGCAGCTCAGGATTTATTTTTAATGAATATAAAAGCAAAAAAAAAAATTTTGTGTGTGTCCTTTAAATGACATTAAACTAGGCTACTCTGTTCCAGAGACAATACTGTTTCACACTGTTCCCCTAATGTAACAATACACCATTTGTGTTAAATATGTGCTGACAATACAACCAGGCTTGATCATTAGGATCATACAACCTGTTAGCTGTTGCTTAATAATACATTAACCTATTCAGAATGTTCATTGTTTAAGTCATAATTGTACAGATCTAATTGTTACATGCAACTGGGAAATTAAAATGATGATCTTCTGAGACAGCTCTTTTCAAAATTAATATAATAATTAAAGAACAATAATCTAAATTATATTCTTGCTGGCATATCTGAAGGCTTTTAAGCCTTCATATTCAGATTTTAAAAGTGACGCTTCTCAAAAAGAATATNTTACATGCAACTGGGAAATTAAAATGATGATCTTCTGAGACAGCTCTTTTCAAAATTAATATAATAATTAAAGAACAATAATCTAAATTATATTCTTGCTGGCATATCTGAAGGCTTTTAAGCCTTCATATTCAGATTTTAAAAGTGACGCTTCTCAAAAAGAATATCAAAATGGTATATTTTAACTTGTTTAGGTATATGGAAAAGAAAATGTTTAGGGTTTCAGGGGATAAAGACTCAATTATTAATATTAAAAAAACTGTTTGCATTTCACCTACAGGGACCATATTTATTGTGATGTACTAAATGAAAGTGTATTAAAAACTTAGTATAGGAAGTCGAGAGTTTGTCCACACACTATTTTGAAAAGCTGAAATAATACAGCATGTTACATTGCAGTAAAATTCAAATAAAAAATTTAAGCCTTTATATAGCATATAAAAATTATGGCATAAAATTTATCATCAAC
Source organism: Neotragus pygmaeus (assembly GCA_006410875.1). Classification (NCBI taxonomy): domain Eukaryota; kingdom Metazoa; phylum Chordata; class Mammalia; order Artiodactyla; family Bovidae; genus Neotragus; species Neotragus pygmaeus. The sequence continues at coordinate 394,654 of SJYV01021415.1, read as the reverse complement.
TATAAAAAATATTATTTCATTGTAGGTATTACTAGAGTGGTCACTTGCCAGAATAAATAACAAATTTGGTAGTATAACTTTGTTTTTTTACCCTCCCTTAAAATATCAGCTTGCCAGTGTTTTAAAGTATTTTTGAATAGCAAGAGTTATCATTTGTAAGTTGTCTTGGACAGCTGACAATTCCAAAGGTGCCACATTCTAAGAAAACCAAATAAATATCTTCAGATTCAGAAAAAAAGGCTTGAAAAATATTACTTATTATCCTGATATTAATAGTGTTAGTCATATAGTTGTATCTGACTCTTTGAGATCCCATGGACTATAGCCCATCAGGACCCTCTGTCTATGGAATTCTCCAGGCAAGAATACTGGAGTCGGTAGCCACTCTCTTCTCCAAGGGATCATTCTGGTCCAGGGATTGAACCCAGGTCTCTTGCACTGCAGTCAGAATCTTTACCATCTGAGCTACCAGAGTAGCCCATTAATACTTAACCATATAATAAGTCAGATGGTCAAAGTTCTACTTTTTTTTTTACAAATATTTAACTAAGGATATTATCAATATTAAATTAATTAAATATTATCACACAGAGCTTTCAAAAGATACTTGTTCTCATTAATTATGCAAATAATTTTGGGCTTCCTAATTTAGCAAAAAACAGAAGCAGTTATAGTAGATAACAGAAATTCTCTAAAGCATAGCTTTTATATGATATAAGCATAATCCATAAGCTCCTAATTGTTTTCATGAAAGTTTATTTATAAAATAAAAATAAAAAACAAATGCATACTTAACATTATCCTTATCTCTCTCATAAAAACCATATTTTAAAAGTGAGAAAAATAGAAAGTTGATGGATAAGCTATGTAATTTTTATTTTAACCTATTTACGACAGGTGCCTTCTGGATTCAAAGTATAAAGTTGCTTAATGGTTAAGACATTTGATAAGTGGAGTCTTGTGAATAGTTGAGCAAATAGATCCAGATCATAGTAATATATCATAATTTATAAAAGGAATGATCATATAAGAATGCTTAATTCATTGAAAAAATTCCTTACTAAATGGAAAATTCTCATTATACTACTGAGCTTGATTGAAGATAGTTAACTATTACCTTTTGGAAAATGGTCTGCTTATTTTAATAGTTAAGATATTTTACTGTGCGAAAACATAACATAAAATTGATCATTTTAACCTTTTTTTTTTTACAGTTCAGGGGAATTAAGTACATTTTCATTGTTCTGAAATCATCACCACCATCCATCTCCAGAAGATTTTCACCTTCCTAAGGAATGATGCTAAAGCTGAAACTCTAGTACTTTGGCCACCTCATGTGAAGAGTTGACTCATTGGAAAAGACTCTGATGCTGGAAGGGATTGGGGGCAGGAGGAGAAGGGGACGACCGAGGATGAGATGGCTGGATGGCATCACTGACTGAGTCTGAGTGAACTCCAGGAGTTGGTGATGGACAGGGAGGCCTGGCGTGCTGCAATTCATGGGATCGCGAAGAGTCGGACATGACTGAGCGACTGAACTGAACTGAACTGAAGCTGACATTGCATGTTAGTTGCTCAGTCCTGTCCAACTCTCTCCAAATCCATGGACTGTAGCCTGACAGTCTCTTCTGTCCATGGAATTCTCCAGGCAAGAATATTGCAGTGGGTAGTTATTCCTTTCTCCAGGGAATCTTCCTGACCCACAGATTGAACCTGAATCTCCTGCACTGCACACAGACTCTTTACCATCTGAGCCACCAGGGAAGCCCCAAACCAACAGTATATACCCATTAAACAACTCTCCGTTTTCCCTGCCTCAGTCTCTGACAATTATCATACTATTGGGTTAGCCAAAAAGTTCACTTGGGTTTTCCATAAGATATGGAAAATCTCGAACAAACATTTTTTTTGGCCAATTCAATATTTCTGTCTCTATGAATTTGACTGTTCCAGGTATCTCATATAAGTGAATCACACAATATTTGTCATTTTGTGACTGGCTTATTTCACCTAGCATAATGTCTTCAAGATTCATCTGTTTGAAGCATGTGTCAGAATGTGATTCCTTTTCAAGATTGAATAAGAGTACATTGTATCCATATATCACTTTTGGTGAAATAAGATATTATTGACATTAGGACAGACTCAAACAGAAATTCATGTAGTTAAACTATGTGCAATCATGTTAAAGTAGTAGATGACTGAAACTAAAGAATTTTTAACAAAACAATGAATTTACTGGACATGCTAAATTATCTGGACTTTCCTTTTTTAAAATTCTTCAAAAGGCCATGGCCGCTAATGATGATAAAACATTAATTTCACCTCAGAACTGGTGATGGTCTCAGTTTAACAAAGTGGAAGAAAGGCTTCCACTTTAAATAAAATCAAAAATATCTATTTAATTTTACTGGGTAGATTCACCTGTACAGATACAGTCAGTGGCAGATTAACAAATCACATTAACGGACATAAGAGAAAAGGAATATGTAGAAAAATAGGAAAAGTCATATATTTAAACTGCTAAAGTCTCCCTTAGTATTTGATTCTAAATATATCTTTAGAAAAATGTTTAATCTTATCCATCTGAAAGTTTTTAGATGAAAGTTTCTGTGAAATTTTTTTCAGAAAGTTAAATGGAAAGACTATTGAAACTATTGGTTATTTTTGTTTACAGTATGAATGTTTCAGTGCTACTTAGTACGAAAGTTGCATTAAAGTTTCTAGTAGTACATACATTGTAAAATTACTGTGAGGTTTAGACTAAAGAGTTTGGAACACTGTCTGGTTTAAATGTGCTTTGTCTAATACATATTATAACAGTGCTCATCAGACCACTGACTAGCAACTTTGCAATACTTGTCAGTCAAAAGGTGTTTGTTGAAGTTAGAAGCAACTCAAATTCAAAATTAATTTTGAATTACTGATTAATTTTAAAACTTAATTTTGGAATGTTCTTCCAAAAGGGGAATAGTGGATTTCCTCTGTAGAAAGATCCAAAAAGAAATATTTTCACTTGAGCAATTGACGGGTGCTAACTACTAGTATCAAATGACTAATTAATTAGCATTCAACCATCCTATAATTAGAAAGTGTTAAATATGGTCTGTTCCAGAGTGATTTTATAAACCTAGCCCAAGGAATCAATCAGTCAAGAGGGTAGTATCTGTTTTTAGTTGGAAAGTAGCACTTGTCAATGTTTCCAGGCAGAATTTGCAAAAATGTCAACTCCTTTGAAATCAAGCCAAAAGGAAAACTAACAAAAATTTAGATGCAAACACATTTCATTTCTCTTTTCTCAGAATTCATAAATTGGATATTGAGGAAGTTCATTTAAAATTTAATTATCCAAGTTTTCCTTCTTTTATAACTTCCCCTGATGTTTAATTACCCCATATTTGTTGATTATTTTCCTTCTTTCCTATGAACATATTAGTATGCAACCATAACTATGTTAAATTACCTTTAAAAACACATAAAAATCAGTGGAGCATGCTGTTTTCCTCTTCACATGAAGTCTGCTCTAAATATATTAGAATATTTTAACATATTTGGGAAGTGTTTATTTTAGCCCCAATTCTAACACAGCTTGGGGTGAATGAACCTGTTAAGTGGAGCCTGTGCTTCTCTGCATAGCTTTCTGGATTATAATAAGGTGTATTCAAGTTGGATTTTGTTGACTATTGATTTACTTGATAAATATTTTCAGAATGATGAGAAACATATAGGACTTTTAATTGGCTAAAACTAGATTTTTTATTTCTAATATTTTTACAGCAATATTGCTTCATTCAGAAATTAACCATGCCAAAGTATTTCCTTCATAAAAAATGTAAATCAGAGTTTCCAAAGCACATTCTATATTTCAAAATTCATCTAATGGGAATGATTTTTATTACACATTAATTACTTTATCCTCTCTAACACTATGCGAGACCAGCCTACATGATCTCCTCATATTTTGGCTTGTTGTCCAAAAAGGAATGGTCTGAGGATTTGGCTCTTTTGTGAAACTGTCATATGTACCATATGTGAAAGATAATACATCCTTATACATCCTTATTATCTTTTTGTTCTGTTGGCATTTATGTGTAGGTATGTTTGCATATGTGTCTTTCCGTGTGTGAATCAGAGAGAAAGCAAGTGGAAGATTGAGAAGAGAAAGATCATAAGGGAAAGACAACCTTATTCATTCTACTTTCTAGACATGATAAAAGCATTCAAGAAATGTTTGTCAAATGAATACTAATTTGGCCACAAAGCTAGAATTGTACTACAAATTGAATTTGAAATTTGATTAACTCACCTAAATAAATACTTAATTCTACCTCTCTTCATTTAAATGAGCATTTAATTTTACTGAAAATATGGTAGTGCTTTTATCAGTGATATTAATTTTCTTTGGTTTATCAAAAATAATTATTTCTTATTTCTACATTCATTCATTCAATAAATACATAGAGGAATTTCTACATACCACACACATACTGTGCACTGAGGATATGTTTTGATACTGAAATATTTAAATAAATGTATTAAATTCATCTTAACACTATCATACAAATAACTGTAATAAGATAATATTAATAAGGCTGACATCACTGTAGGCTAGATCTATATCAGAAATCTGATTCTGAAACATAAAATGAGCATTTTTTAAAACAAGATAACCAGTTAAGTAAAGTATCAGTTAAAATTATTGGTTTTATATAGACTAATTCTTGGTAAACTTCTTTGTTAATGTATCAGCTAATCATAGTAATGGTATTATATTAATAAGAACAGAAGACTAATGACACTACAATTATATATAAATTTTTTCACAGAAAGTTATTTTATTTCACTGTATAAATTAGTTATATAAATAATTTCATATAAGTTATAAACTGAGCATCTCTACAATGTCTCAGGCAGAGAATAAATAAAAGTGAACAAATAAGTCCCCTATTCTTGCCAGAAGAAGCTTACCTCTGGGAGACAGACAAAAATAGAGATACATATACACACATTATATAGTATGATATAGGAGAAGGCAATGGCAACCCACTCCAGTACTCTTGCCTGGGAAATCCCATGGACGGAGGAGCCTGGTAGGCTACAGTCCATGGGGTCACAAAGAGTCGGACACGACTGAGCGACTTTACTTTCATGCATTGGAGAAGGAAATGGCAACCCACTCCAGAGTTCTTGCCTGGAGAATCCCAGGGATGGCGGAGCCTGGTGGGCTGCCGTCTATGGGGTCATACAGAGTCGGACACGACTGAAGTGACTTAGCAGCATAAATGGAAAAGGCATAAAATATTATTTCTAAAACATGCTGCTGCTGCTGCTAAGTCGCTTCAGTCGTGTCCCACTCTGTGCGACCCCATAGATGGCAGCCCATCAGGCTCCGCCATCCCTGGGATTCTCCAGGCAAGAACTCTGGAGTGGGTTGCCATTTCCTTCTCCAATGCATGAAAGTGAAAAGTGAAAGGGAAGTCGCTCAGTCGTGCCCGCCTCTTCACGATCCCATGGACTGCAGCCTACCAGGCTCCTCTGTCCATGGGATTTTCCAGGCAAGAGTACTGGAGTGGGGTGCCATTCCCTTCTCTGATAGTGATGTATAGTATAGTATATTTAATATATTAAGGAGAAAAAAATTAGAGAAGAGGAATATGGGGCTGAAATTTTAAATAAGGTGGTATATGGAAGACCTCACTGGGAAAGTAGCTTTTGTGTAAAAATCTAAAGCAAGAGGCAAATTAACCTTAGTGGTGTGAGACAGAAGCACAATCCACAACAAAGGAAGAGCAAGCAAAGACCTTCAGGCAGAAACAAGGCTGGCTCATTCAAAAGCCAGTGATAAGGCTGTCATAGGTGGACCTGAGTGAAGGAAGAGGAGAGGTAATAAGAGATGAACTCAGACATCATGGTGACTGGGTGTCATAGGAACTTGGAGATCTTTGCAAAGAATTTGACTTTGTGTATGAAATGGAAAGCACTGGTGAAGTGTTGAAAAGAGCAATAAGATGATCTGAACAATTTTTAACGAACCACTCTGTTACTGTGGAAAATATGAAAACACTGTTTATTTTGATATCACAGACCACGCTGGCATCCATGAAAATAATACACTAGTAATTAAAACCCTTCCTGAAATCTCAGAACCTAAACCCATCTTATTAGGTCAATTGAATCTCTGTCCACTTCATATCTGTTTGGAAGAGGAAATAAATCACCAGTCAAACAGCTGGATATATCTGAACTTTACATGTAACTCAGATCACAGAAGGATATCACTATCTTCATCTCCAATCCTGCCTACTATCAGGAAAAGGCAAAGTGAGTTTGCAGAAGGTAAGAAATTCTTTCTAAATAAATGACCAGTGACATTTACAAGGCAAGTCACATTATTGGAAGATTATTTGCTTTTATTCATCCTTTTGGATATTTAAACATTATCTAATTTATCAAAGGTTAGTCAAGCATAAATCTTTAAAATGATAATGATTATCAATATAAAACATCAAAGTATTTTAAATATTTCATCAAGTAAGCAAACTACACAATCTATTCATATCTTTTCTCTATTTTTACAAAATAAGATGGTAATCAATTACATAAATAATATCTCATTGTTGGAGTATTTTGCCCTTGAATTACTAAGGATCCTAATACTGCTAAAGTAAATTATCTTTCACATTATTAGAAACTGCCCTCTTAATGAAGCAAAAGACTCTTATCATTTTTTCTTTCTTTTCTTTCTTTTTTTTTTTTGCCAAGTGTTGTTTTGTTTTTAAACCAAATATATAATTTTCCCATTGTGCTTGTCTGTGCTTGGGAAAAAAATGTGAACCAAAAACTCCCTCGATATGAGTATCTATGATTGACTTCTAGAGATAACATCCAATGGGAACACAATTCTAAACCTTTCTGACTTTCCTAGTATATCATTCATTTGTAGAACTTTACATAAATCAGGTTTCACAGTCTCCATATTTATATTCTTATCTTTATTTCTAGCCAAAGAAGAAGAAAACTGTAGGTTTTGAAATTTTTATCTTTTTCAGCCAACAACAGAAAATCATGTCCTAATGCAAATATAAATTATTTTAAGCAAGTTATAATTTATCATTTTTATCTTGTTAGTGAAAATTGCGCCAATTACCTTCTGTGTTAAAAAAAAAAAGTATCAAATTTGACATTTAAACCAATGTCTGAAAACTAACTCCATCTGCAAACTAACTCCATTCAATTACCAAATACCATATTTTTTGTCAGAAGTCATGTTACATATCAGTTATAACAAACGGCACTGTTTTCTCTATGTGGTGGGGTCTTATTGAAAGAACTAATTTGACAGCAACATGAATTCAGAAAGTTAAAATAGGAATAGTCAGGGACTTCCCTGGTGATCCAGTGGTTAAGACTGTGCTTCCATATAGGGGGCACGGGTTGGATCTCTGGTCAGTGAACTAAAGATCATCCTGCATGCCCTCTGATGAGGCAAAAAAATAAATAAATAAAAGGAATATCCATTTATTCATGAGGCATCAATAACCACTTTTTAAAATCAAAATATATGGTTAAAATTTTTCTGAAACTGATTTGGTTATTTAATATTTCAATCTGATGTTGAACATCATTGTTAAACAGTTTCATAAATACTACTCCTAGAGCTGAAAGGAAAGACTACTCTAATTTCCTTAAGACTCCTAGTATATGGGAGAGAATTTTCTATTGTGAATCCTTATTATACCCAAGATAAATTTATTCATACTTTTGTAATCAGTGGTTCTGACTTCTTGTAATGTTGGTTACAGCACTGAACTAACAATGATTCATAAATTCATTCATTCTCCATGTAGCCCTGGTTTTGTAGCTGTATTTAACAATAACAGGCCCATTTTCTTCTCCAGGGGATCTTCCCAACCCAGGGATCAAAACCAGATCTCATGCATTGCAGGAAGATTCTTTACCACCTGAGACACTAGGGAGGCACCTAACAAGTTGTTACTCACAGCTATCCTAAATACAAGTGCAACCTCAGCACCTAGCAGAGAGGCTGACTCAAGTCAAGGAGAGGGATACTTAGAGGAAATACTTTTCTGAAATCAAATAATGTTTAAGAGAGGGATATCTCTGGAGTCAAAGTGTTGGGGTTCAAATCCTAGGATTAACCTTCTAAATTTGTGACCTTAAGCATATTTCTTAGATACACTTATAAAATGTTTAGTGTTTGTAATTATTACATGGGATTAAATGAGGCAATACATGAGTGTAGCAGTGACTTTTTTATTTTATACATTAAATTTATAAAAGGAAACAAATAACTGAGGATGGCATATATCCAATGACACACATTTTCATCCTAATGCATTATGAACTGTCCTGTTCTTAAAAAAAATTTTTATTATAGTTTTAAGGAACCATAAGTAGCATGATCATGAACACTATGGTTTGCAATTCACCAAGTTTTCATTTTTTGCCTGACAAGTATTGAAAAAAAAAAAACCTCTGCAATAAGATTTACATAAGTAAAATTAGGTACAGTGATATTTATAAAGCCTGTTTGGCAGGAGTTTCTAAAATGGTATTAAATATAAAAATATGCTAGCAAAGTCAGCTCTCAAATTATTTCATTGTGTTCCCATTAAAACAATCAGTGATGGTATAATAAAAATTTTGTCAAGAGTAAAAGAATGCCATGAAAAATTCCTTGTGATAAGAGTTAGAATAAGGTAAATGTTGCCAGTTCAGTCACATTAAAGAGATAAAAGAAAGTGGAGTCAATTTAAACAATGATACTAAATCATAATCTACATTAAAATATTTTTTTCAGTTAATGGAAATATTTGTTTTCTGGTAAATATTCCTATGATATATCATTATAATATATGAAAGAAGGGAAATGAATTTGTCTTTAACCATGTACTATAAAACAAATTGTGAACTCAAAGAATCATGAAACATTATTTCAAATAGAGTAAAATCAAATCTACGTTTGTCAGTGTTACTCAATGCTATATGAAATATAGTATAACAAGTCTGAGACACGAAACATTTTTTAGGGATCCTTTGGATTGCTTACACATAATTATAAGATTGCTTACATATATTATAAGATTGCTTACATATAATGTCATGAATAGATTATACAGTTATGAAAATCATATACTTTGTAATAAGGCATACTGATTCTTTCAATTTATTATTTTTCTGATCTTGGAATTTTACCTGCTTAAAGGTATCAGGATTTTATCTAACAGAGGAGATGATCTACCTAACTTTGTGTCTAAAAGATGATGCTGTGAGAATGCTGCACTCAATATGCCAGCAAATTTAGAAAACTCAGCAGTGGCCACAGGACTGGAAAAGCTCAGTTTNTGCTTAAAGGTATCAGGATTTTATCTAACAGAGGAGATGATCTACCTAACTTTGTGTCTAAAAGATGATGCTGTGAGAATGCTGCACTCAATATGCCAGCAAATTTAGAAAACTCAGCAGTGGCCACAGGACTGGAAAAGCTCAGTTTTCATTCCAATCCCAAAGAAACACAATGCCAAATAATGTTCAAACTACTGTACAATTACACTCATCTCACAGGCTACCAAAGTAATGCTCAAAATTCTCCAAGCCAGGCTTCAGCAATATGTGAACCGTGAATGTCCAGATGTTTAAGCTGGATTTAGAAAAGGTAGAGGAACCAGAGATCAAATTGCCAACATCCACTGGAGCATCAAAAAAGCAAGAGAGTTCCAGAAAAGCATCTACTTCTGCTTTATTGACTATTCCAAAGCCTTTTACTGTGTGGACCACAACAAACTCTGGAAAATTCTTAAAGAGATGGGAATACCAGACCACCTGAACTGCCTCTTGAGAAATCTGTATGAAGATAAGAAAGCAACAGTTAGAACTGGACATGGAACAACAGACTGGTTCCAAATAGAGAAAGGAGCATATCAAGACTGTATATTGTCACCCTGTTTATATGCAAAGTACATAATGAGAAACACTGGGCTGGAAGAAGCACAAGCTGGAATCAAGATTGCCGGGAGAAATATCAATCATCTCAGATATGCAGATGATACCACCCTTATGGCAGAAAGTGGAGAACTAATGAGCTTCTTGATGAAAGTGAAAATGTTGGCTTAAAACTCAACTTTCAGAAAAGTAAGATCATGGCATCTGGTCCCATCATGGTCCCATTCATGGCAAATAGATGGGGAAACACTGCAAAAAGTGAGAGACTTTATTTTGAGGGGCTCTAAAATCACTGCAGATGGTGACTGTAGCCAAGAAATTAAAAGACGCTTAAAAGACGCTTGCCCCTTGGAAGAAAGGTTATGACCAACCTAGACAGCATACTTAAAAGCAGAGACATTACTTTGCCAAGAAAGTTCTGTCTAGTCACAGCTATGGTTTTTCTAGTAGTCATGTATGGATGTGAGAGTTGGTCTATAAAAAAAGCTGAGTGCCAAGAATTGATGCTTCTGAACTGTGGTGTTGGAGAAGGTTCTTGAGAGCCCCTTGGACTGCACTCAAGTCCAAGTCTCAAGTCTCAAGGAGATCCAACCAGCCCATCTTAAAGTAAGTCAGTCCTGAATATTCATTGTAACGACTGATGCTGAAGCTGAAATTCCAGTACTTTGGCCACCTGATGAGAAGAACTTGGAAAAGACCCTGATGGTAGGAAAGATTGAAGGCAGGAAGAGAAGGGGATAACAGAGGATGAAATGGTTGGATGGCATCACCAACTCAATAGACATGAGTCTGAGTAAACTCCGGGAGTTGTTGATGACAGGGAGGCCTGGCGTGCTGTAGTCCATGGGGTCGCAAAGAGAGAAACACGACTGGGCAACTGAACTGTACTGAACTTTGTGTCATATAAGGAAGTGTAAGTTCTTTTCTTTCATCCTGTCATTCTTTTCTAGGATGTCTGTGACTAAATGAATAATTTTATTTTTTATGATATTTAAACAATTAAGTTAAAGATTAAATCAGACCGTATTATTTAAAATCATACACTGTAAATGGAGTTTCAGACGTTAATAAATATTACTGCAAACAACATTATATCAAAAGTAGCTACTTGGTCAAAGATTTAAATATTTGCTTTTCTCATGCTATGTGATTTCTTCTCTTACTGTCTATATCCTCTTTATTTAAAGAATATTTACAAAGCTTGAAGATGAAAAAGAGAACTGATTAAAGATCAGACTCTTGTACACAACCAGGCAAATTTCTGACTTAGCATCCCTGTCTGCTGTTCCCTTTGCCTAGATTGTGCTTCCCTCTCACACCTCTAAGACTAATTCCATCTCCTTCTTTACAATTTTACTCAAAAGTCACTTTTCAGTAAAGCTTTCCACATATGACTTTATTCAAAATTTCAACCTATAACCTTTCTCATTGTTTATCTTTCCCCCTGGTACATTCTACTGTAACATATTATATAATGTGCTTGGAGGGAGATTTCATAGAAGAAAAGAGACCTGGAAAAGCAGAGACAAAATTTAAAATACAGGAACTTATACTATAATAGGATACAATTGAGATTTAGAGCAAGAGGAAAAGAATAATGATGAGGAAGAAACTTCACTAGTACTGAAATGCAACATGAGAAGCATGGATTTATTATGGAGATCTTGAGAGTGTTACTGCTTGGTTGGAGGCAAATGAGAATTCAAAACACTAAGATGAGCTTTACTGCTTATTGAATTTATCAGGGAAGGAGACAGACATCTTAAAAGAGAAACTGCCAAAATATGCCAGTAACAATTGCATTACTTGGAAAGAACACTGTAATACTTTTGGTTTTAAGTTAACTGCTTACCGAAAAGGGAAAAATCAATACAGATGTGTGTGTGTGTGTGCACTCAGTCATGTCTGACTATTTGTGACCCATGAACTTTAGACCACAAGACTTCTCTGTCCATGGGATTTTTCAGGCAAGAATACTGGAGTGGGTTGCCATTTCCTACTCCAGGGGATGGTCCCAACGCAGGGATGGAATCCGTGTCTCCACATCTCCTGCATTGCAGGTGAATTCTTAACCACCAGCACCACACAGAAAGTCCCAGATACAGAGGTGACTCAGATGGTTAAGAATCTGCCTGCAATGTGTGAGACCTAGGTGTATTCCCTTGGTCAGGAAGAACCCCTGGGTAAGGGAATAGCTACGCACTCCAGTTTTTTTGGAGTACTCCATGGACAGAGGAGTCTGGAGAGCTACAGTCCATGGGGTCACAAAGAGTCTGACATGACGGAGAGATTGACACTTTCACTTTCATGGGTATATAGATATATATTTTTCTTTATCATAATTTCTCAATTATGTGAAATAAGAGCAACTAAATATATATCTTGAGAAACTTTATTCACTTTACTTCATTTATATTTTAAAAAAACTATAGAAATAGAGTTTAAAAATAATTTTTAACACAGTAAAATATTCCACTGATGCAATAGCTGTGTATTTTATTGGGTTAAATTTAAATCCACATGTGTATGAGAACATACAATAAATATTCTAGATATTTCTATTTTCTCAACCTTAACAGTATTTGTATTATATTAGAGAATTTCTGACCCTGTAATTTATTTGCATAAAGATTCATAATCCTTTCTATGAAAATAAAACTGTTTTCACAGACACTATAAATGTAAAACTTAGATGAATTCTCTATTTTCAGCATATGAAAATTCCCCTTATTTAATAATAATACAGATTACATGTTGAGATATTAATCATAATCATTTTAATATATAATATTTTTAATCTCAGTGTATATATGTTATTTCTTTGATATCAAAAGAAACTGTTACAAAATCATTATGAAAGTGCTAATCTAAATATTATCCCCAAATTTATTACAATTTTTATTTTTTCTGCTACCTTAGAGAAAACAATAATTTATATATTTCCCCAACATTCAATAGCAGATAGTTTTTGCACAGTTACTTTGAAAGATGCAACATAAATTAGTGGTTCAGAGAGTACAAATTGGTATTATAAGCACTAGTTAAAACTCTGACTTTCTTAATTATTAGTGGTGCTATGGACCAAATTGGGTATCCTCCTCACCAATAATCAGATGTTGAAGCCCTAACCCCGATGCAATTGCACTTGAAGACAGACCTAAGGAGTATAAGGAAGTAACAAATTAAATGAGGTCATTAGGGTGGGGCCCTGATTCCTCAGAACTAAACTGTTTAAGATATCATTTTTATAAAAAGTAACACCAAAGATGGAGCCCCCCGACTATTGTGCACGTGTGCATGCTCAGTAGTTTCCAAAACTCAGACCCCATGGACTGCAGCCCACCACGCTCCTCTGCCGGTGGGATTTCCTAGACATGAATGCTGGAGTGGGTTGCAGGTTCTGTTTCTTTCTCCAGGGGATCTCCCTGACCCACAGATTGAACCTGCATCTCCTGCATTGGCAGGAGATGTTAAGCCCTGAGATGTTAAGGGCTTAACAATGAGAAAGACTGCAACAGGCCAGGAAGATAACTCTCACCAGAAAACAACCATACTTGCCTAATGACCTTGGACCTCTAGCTTCCAGAACCATGCAAAAATAACTGTCTCTTATTTAAGGCACCAAACCTGTGTTATTTTGTTATAACACTCTAAGTAGACTAATCCAAATGGCATAATTTTCAACAAGTTGCTGTAACATTCCTATACTTCTGTTTTCAAAACTAGTTCTTACATATTGTTTGTCACTATGATGTTTGTTGGAACAATACATTTACAAAGTCTGGCACAGCATATATTCTCAATGAATATTATTTTGTTTACAATTATGTTATAAATATACATGTAAAATACATATTGAAATGTAATGGAAAGTTGTTACTCATGTAAAGTTCATTATCAAAGTATTTTAGGTATGCCCAACACAAAGCATATATATTATTTATATATGCATATAAAATGCTTATATAAAATATAACTTTATATTTTGTAAATATAATCATAAGAGGTGATAAATTTCACCAATATTAAATGCAGTTACAGAATCATGAAAATTTAAATAATTGCCACTTCTCAATATATTTATCATTCTGCATTAGACATCTTCTTTTGTAGTGGATAATGATATATTGAATATGATTCTAAATAAAATCAATATAGCCCTTATTGTGTTGATGTGTGGCAGGGGCCACCACAATGTTGCGAAAGTGACTGCCCTCCAATTAAACTAAATAAATATTTTTAAATTGGTTTTCAACATAATTTTTAAAATAACAATAGTTTACCTTACTACGTGCAGTGATTTTTTCAGTGATACGACAGGGCAGTAAGGGAGTTTGATGGGGCAATATGTTTATTATTTCTCATCCAATATTCCTGAGGGAAGAGTAGACATTTCTTCCCCATCAAACCAATCAGTCTGTTTGCCATGACTCTTGCCTGAATGACCCAAACTGTTCTCCAGCATCAGATTGTGAGTATAGAGATAGAATAGGAAGGAAGGTAAGCATGGAGGTAAGTAATTTGCTCAGAAAGTTCAATAAGGACATAACTTATAAGGACATAACTGACACTCTTTGAAAAAGTGAATTCTCATTCACTTTTATTCCACCTTCATTATGTCAATAGGCCACCATCAGCTACTGCTTGTACTGCTACAGCTTCCATAAATATCTCTTTCTCACATATTTCCCTAACTTCCGTTTAAGTTCTATTTCCAGCAAAATCTTTCCCTGTAGAGGATAACACACACACACACACACACACACACACACACATGCACAAATACACATAACATACATGTGTATATTCAAAGGCAGATGCTCCTGCCAATTGCTTACCTACACTTTGTGTTGCAGGATACTTAACATTTGCAATTGAAATTAACATCAGACTTCTCTGAAAGACCATGACTATATCGACCCAGTCACTCTGTCCTCAGTGATTAGCTAAGAACCAGGCAAATAACTGATACTTATAATATAATATTTATGATTTACTTATTAAATGAATTAACAAAACATACTTGAGGAGAATGGAGGGGTACAAATGGTAGCAGTTCTGTCTTCTATGCAAAAGGGCTTAGTAGTGAACTGTTGTCTCAGAAATGAGTAAAGGTTCAACAGGATATTGTCTTAGTTGTTTGCTTATAATTGAGAGCAGTTCTAAAACAGAAGCAGCTAAAACACACTAAAATAGTGGCTATTATCCCAAATCACTGACATAAGACCTATATAATTTGAAAATGCTTATATTTTTCTAGTAACTGATACGAGGAAAAGCCTAAAGTTACTGTGTGAAAAATACAAATACAAATGCATCCATTCAATTTCTCAGGTAAATAAAATTTGGCTGAGCAAATGGCAAGACTTCCTAAAGCAGGATGATAAGGATAATTGCTAGGCTCCAACTTGTTTGTAATTATATCTCCATAACCACATTTAATAAAACCTATATGCTATTAAGTTGCTTTCCATTTTAGTATTATCTGTATTCCTCCGAACTTCAAACAAGATCTTGAGGCCAAAGGTCATGGAAGTGACCTATCAACATCAGTTTTTTGAGAGTTTTTGAATGTTTAATTCTTTCAAATGCTTTTCCTGCATCTATTAAGATCATACACTTTTTATCCTTTATTATATTAATGAGGCATATTGTATTGATTGATTTGTAGATGTTGAACCATCCTTGTATCCCTGGAATAAATTATACTTGGTCATGGTGAATGATCAGTTTAACATATTGTTGAATTTAGTTTAGCCATATTTTGTTGAGGATTTTGGCCTCTACTCACCATGGATATTAGCCTGTAATTTTCATGTGATGTCCTTGTCTGATTCTGGTATCAAGGAAATGTTAAGTTTGAAAATGTCCCCACCTCTTTTGTTTCCAAAAGAATGTGAAAATAATAAGGATTGATGTAGATAGAAACTAATGTAAAGTTTCTACGTTATGGTCAAGAAGTAAATGTCCTCTTATTTTATTCTGGGGTATATTTCCTATATACCCTGTTTGGCACTGCCCTCCATCAGATATGCCACTAGTGTGATACCCAGCTCTGCAACAAAATTGTGCATTTTGGGAAGAAGAGGGCATTGAGGCAGCCTGTAATCTGGAAGGTGACACCAAAACTGCAGGAAGGCAGACATAATCCTGTGTTTAGGTTCCAGCTTAAAGATTCTAAAAATATATCCTTGCCTTTGGTGCATGACTAAGCCTCCTAGCTGGAGGCTGATGCTCTATATTGTGAATTTTCAGTGGACCCTGAAGGATGGCGGGCTCTCCTAAAACTCCATGGGGAGTATGACATAATGCAGTTCCCTTGGACAAGCTGAACCTAGAGATATCCCTTGTTAGAAGGTGGTAAAACTCCATCTTCTGCTCGGTGGCTCCCTTGTATGTGGGTGAAGAAGTTGCTTTACAAAAGCAGAGAGGGACCTAGGGACCAAGGCACAGCACCATCTGACTCAGACTCCATTCTAGAGAGCTGATTTGGCATGGTTTGAACCAAATGCATGAAAAGGAAGAAACTAAAAAGCCTCATGTTTAATGAAGAATAACTGGCAATTTCTAGATGGCCAGAACTCTCATTCACAGGCAACTCTTACCTTGAAGTTCAGACCGCCCTCATGGTCTAATACTAAGAATCCTTCAGGGGTGTCATACCACTGTGACACTACTATTTGTCTGTGCTTATAGGAGCACATTTGCATTGTTGTGCTTGTCTCTGACATGGGTTTGACTGCTGAGGACACTCCCTACTTATCTAGCCTCTATAAAGCAAGGTAGCAGTGACACCTTTCTGTGAGAAAAGAACACAAGAGGTTATTTCAGACCTGGCTGACCAAGGGGAAGCATACAACTGCCTAACCTCATTCACAAACTGTTGATTTATAGAAAATTCTGAATTTGATTTGCAGCAAAGGGTCAGTTCTGAGTCTTGGTTCTGAGAGCTTTATACTCTGTTTAAACATTTTTGCACTGTCAGCAAAGTACAGAACATACCTCTCTATAGCAAACTGGAAATAGAGGGAATACGTCAACATACTAAAGGTTATATGATAATCCTGAAATTAACATCAACTTCAATGATGAAAAGCTGAAAGTCTTTCCTCTAAGGTAAGTGGAAAAAAGGGATGTATATTGCCATCACTTTCATTCAACATAGTATTGGAATTCTTATTAAGAGCAATTAGGCAAGACAAAGAAACAGAAGAAATTCAAATTAGAAAGAAAGACGTAAAACTATCTATTTATAGATGACATAATAGTATATGTATAGAAAACTGAATCAGTTCAGTTCAGTCGCTCAGTCGTGTCTGGCTCTTTGCGACCCCATGAATTGCAGCACGCCAGGCCTCCCTGTCCATCACCATCTCTCGGAGTTCACTCAGACTCGCGTCCATCAAGTCAGTGATGCCNTGCCTGCAATGCAGGACCCACATGACATGTGGGTTTGATCCCTGGGTCTGGAAGATCCCCTGCAGAAGAGCAAGGCAATGCACTCCAGTATTCTGGCCTGGAGAATCCCACGGACAGAGGAGACTGGTGGGTTAGAGTTCATGGGGTCACAAAGAGTCAGACAGGACTGAAATGATTAACACACATGCACATGCTTGATGTGTTACCTCTAATTCTTCTAAAATCTGTTTATGTTTTAAAAGAGCAATTCCTACCTAAAGGAAATGTATGTTTAGTGCTTAAGTGGATTTTTTATGGGATTATCTTGTGTGCAGTGGTTTCACTATTTTTATATTCCAGTAGTTATGAATGACTGTACTATGACATTTTGTTGCTACTAACATTAGTTCTTTATATTCATAGACATTTAAAATGAAGAATGGGAAGTATGAGTTAGTGGTCAAAAACACCAGGTAACACTTTCAACATTTCTTAATAAAACTGTCTATATATTCCATTTCTATAAATTTCTCACTCATGTTTTAAAAACTTACACAGTATGCACATATCAATTAAAATCAGTTACTTAACATGAAATATATTTAAAAAAGAAAATCAACTCATTTCTGTCTGGTTTCAGTGCCAACACTCTTCTTTCTCAAGTCATCTATGATTTCTTTATTGTGAATCTAGTGGATACTTTTCAACACTTATCATACCTAATATTTTTTAGCAGAATTTATCAAAAACACTCTACTTCTTGATACTTAATAGTCTCCTGGCTTTCATGACACCAAATATTCTCTTAGATTTCTTCTTATTCTCCTATTTCCACTTTTCCCACTTTAGGTTGCAGGTTAAATGTCTTTTCTGTCTTGCCTGATCCTCCTAATCTCATTTGCATTTTTCCTTTGAGTAAATCCCCGCAGTTTACCTTTACAGTCATTACTAATATTTTTTAACAGAGCATATTTTCTTGAGTGGTTTGTTTGATGTCCTCTAAGATGGTGACTGCAGCCATGAAATTAAAAGACGCTTTATCCTTAGAAGGAAAGTTATGACCAACCTAGACAGCATATTAAAAAGCAGAGACATTACTTTGCCAACAAAGATCCGTCTAGTCAAGGTTATGGTTTTTCCAGGGGTCATGTATAGATTTGAGAGTTGAACTGTGAAGAAAGCTGAGTGCCAAAGAATTGATGTTTTTGAACTGTGGTGTTGGAGAATACTCTGAGAGTCCCTTGGACTGCAAGGAGATCCAACCAGTCCATTCTAAAGGAGATCAGTCCTGGGTGTTCTTTGGAAGGACTGATGCTAAAGCTGAAACTCCAATACTTTGGCCACCCCATGCAAAGAGTTCACTCACTGGAAAAGACTCTGATGCTGGGAGGGGTTGGGGGCAGGAGGAGAAGGGGATGACAGAGGATGAGATGCTGGATGACATCACCAACTTGATGCACATGAGTTTGGGTGAACTCCGGGAATTGGTGATGGACAGGGAGGCATGGCGTGCTGCAGTTCATGGGGTCGCAAAGAGTCAGACACGACTGAACTGAACTGAACTCAACCCACTCACACTAGACTATAATCTTCATCAAAGGATATAATATTTCTGTTTTTTAGGAGGGTATTTTTTTCTTTTTAAAGACAATGTTAGGTTCACAGCAAAACTGAGCAGACAGTACAGGGATTCCCCATTTACCTCCTACTCCTTTTCATGAACAACTTCCTTCACTATCACCATCCTCCACCACAATGGTACGTGTTACAACTGATAAACCTACACTGACACATTATTATCACCCAAAGTACAAAGTCTACCTTAGGGTGCACTCTTGTTTAGCGACTATACTAAATTATTAATTAATTTGCACCCAGCTCTCAGTAATGGGAACTTTACCTTCAGCTTAAAGGATACATTCTCTCTCTATTCCTGTTTCTCAATGCCTTCTCATGTTTCTTTTTATTCTCAAACTAATATTCCCATAGTTCTACAGTCTTATTGTAAGGCAGAATCTAAGATGGCTCCCAAGAAATCTGCTTCATGGTGTAATCCTTTGAAATACATGAGTCACTTGAATATGATATGTTTTTCTCTCTCCTAACCATGTTATATTATTTTGCTTCTTGTAGTCAGTTGAATTTGAGTTCACAGAAAAGGAGATTATTTTGGGAGGGACAGAGCTAATTAGGCAAGCCCGTTAAAGTCAGAGTAATTCAAAGCAACAGATATGCTCTTCTGCTGACCCAGAACAAAGCAAATGACCATGCTGTGAACTACAGATGGAAGAAGCTGTACAGAAAAGACCTGAGTGTCACATGGCAAAGGCCTGTAGGTTCTGAGAACATACCTGGGCTGACAGCTATAAGTGAATGAGGGCCCTTTTTCTGCAGCTTCAAGGACTTGAAATTTTTCCAGCAACCTTACTTGGAAAAGGACTTCTATCTCTAAGTAAGAAGTCAGCACTGGCTCATATCATGCTTTCACCCTAGTGAGGCTTTGAGCAGAGTCCAGCTGTGTGTACCTGTACCTCTAACCCACAGGAATTTACATAATACATGTATGCTGCTTCAAGCCATTAAGTTGGTGGTAATTTATTATCCAGCAATAGAAAACTATCAGTCCCAATGCTTTACCCAAGTTGTAGGAAATTTTGTTCTCTATCCAAAAAAAAAGAAAAAAAATTATTACAGTAAGTACAGAGTTTTAGAAAGATTTACTAATTTTAACCTATTCTATCTGATGAAATCACCGATAAAATTGCTGTTTAAAATTGAAGAAGCACAGACAATCATCTAAAAACTGACAATTTTGGAAGAGAACAACAAAATAGTGTACATTTGGAAATCCTATGGAGGATTTCCAAACACTAAGTCTGCACTTAGATGATTTGAGCATTATAAAGTGGAGAGGCCTTCTTAGAAAACTCATCTGTATATGCACATTTAGTTATGATGAATGCTAGAATGCAACGTAATAGAGGAGAGCAGATAATTTATAATTAAAATCACATATTTCTGATAGACTAATGAGCCTTCAAGATCTTCAATGGATACTTTATTTCATGCATTCATTCAGCAAGAACATTTTTATGGGGTTATTGTATTCATGGTGCTGACGAGAATTTTAACACTGGAAGGAGAAAGAAGCAGAAAACAGAATCCTCATTCTCCAGAGTCTATCACATATGTGAGACATTAGGTTGGTCAAAAATTTCTTTATTTTTTAAGTAAAAATGAGACATATTTTTCATTTTCACCAGGAATATTATTGACAAACATATTTCACCATCTTGTTCCACTACCTTCTGCCATTTTTCAGGGAACTTCATAATTCCATCTCCCCAAAACCTTTTATCCTTTTGAGCAAAGAACATTTCCAGGTTCCTTTCACAGTCTTCCAGGGAATTGAATTTTTTTTTTTCCATTAAGAGAATTTTGTAAAGACTAAAATAAATGGAAATCTGAAGGTGCAATATCTGGTGAATATGGCAGATGCTAAGCTGAAAGAGGTTTTGCATGGTCATCAGAAAAACATGTGATCTTATGGTATCCTAATGGAAGATTATGTGTTTTCTGTTGACTAATTCTGTATGCTTTTCAAGTGCTGCTTTTAGTTGGTCTAATTGGGAGCACTACTTGCTGGAATTAATCATTTGTTGTTTCAGAAAGAGCTCATAATAGAGGACTCCCTTCCAATTGCACTATATACATACCATAACCTTCTTTGGATGAAGACTGGCCTTTGCAGTAGTTGGTGGTGGTTCATTACACTTGCCCCACGATTTTTTTTCATTCCACATTATTGTACAGTACCCACTTTTCGTTGTCCGCCACAGTTTGTTTCAAAAATGCAATGTTTTTACATCTCAGCAGAGAATCACATATGGAAATATACTCAAGAAGGGTTTTTTCACTTATGTGGAACCCAAACATAAAAGCAATTAATATAACAAAATGGTGCAAATGATTTTAAACACGTGATTTGGATATTTTGAATATGTCAGGTATCTTCCATGTGGTATAATATTAGTTGTTCTCAATGAATGCGTCGATTTGACTGCTACCAATTTCAACGAGTCTTCCTGAATGCGGAGCATCGTCCAGTGAGAAATTACCTGCTCAAATCTTCAAAAACCACTTTTTAGGCATGTTTGATCAGACACAGCACCTTCTCGATGCACTGTACAAGTTTCTTTGAATTTCAGTTGCATTTTACCTTTCTTGAAATAATAAAGTAGGATGCACCAAAAATATTGCTTTTTTCCCTTCCATCTTCAATACTAAAATAACAATAAGAATCAAAAAAAAAATTCAGACATTCAAAACAGACAAAATCTTAGGGTATCCCACAAGAAAAAAAAAGTAAGCTTTAAAATATTTTCTCTTTGCTCTTTAACCATTTTAAATTATATGTCTGGGCTCCTGATGTGATTATACATTGAAAGTCCAGGCATTTAAAAAGAGGAGGATCTTCTCTGTCCATCTTTCATTATTTCAAATTGAAATGGCAAAGTGCCTAGATACCATACATAAGTGCCAGAAACAGCATTAAAAATCTGGCTCTTGTTAAATGCCTTCGAAGAAACTCTGTTTTTATCAGGAAATGGCAATTACATGGATAATATGGCCTGCCAAGATTTATTCTAGAGATGGGAAATGTTCCACAGTGTGTATATTTTCTTTACATATCTTTACACTTCATACATACCAGTTCACACAGAAACATGATAAAAAATATGTAGATACAATCCAGTACAATGTATGTTGTTATTTATTTGGACACATTCTTGTAGTCAAATAGGATAAAAAATAACTTTTCTTTTTCTATTTATTTTCTTTAAAAATTTAGCTGATTCTTCAGTCTCCTTTTTCAGAGAATTTAAGCAAGGATCAAATGGCAAAGAATCTGCCTGCAACTCGGGAGGTCTGGGTTGGATCTCTGGGTCGGAAAGATCCCCTAGAGAAGGGAATGGCAACCCACTCCAGAATTCTTGCCTAGAAAATTCCATGGACAGAGGAGCCTGGTGGACTATAGTCCATGAAGTCACAAAGAATCGGACATGACAGAGTGATTAACTTTAAGAATTTTACTGGTAAATCATACATCTATGACCAAGATTGTTATTTTGGGAGTGGTTATTTGATTTGGTTTTCTAGCCTTTATCCCATAATTCCTGTGAAATGTAATGGCTTAAAGAACCAAACTATAATATTGCAGGCTTGTTAAGAGTACTAACTACAACCACTCCTAAAAAGTTCCAAAAGAAAAGTAATGGAAAGAAAACTAAATTTGGGATCTGGATTTCAAGGGTGTTTTTTTGTTTTTTTTTTCAGTTCAAGAAATTTAAATTAATTTGCATGTTGAAATTTCATTACTTCACATGTAAATTGAGTTACTACACAAATGCCCTACATTTCTGACAAAGTTATATAACGGCTACATGCTACAATATATATCAAAGTGCTTTGTATGAAACAAATCACCATCCAGAATGTTATCAATGTTGCAGTGTTATTTCAATCAGGGTCCTGAGGCTACTTCTGAAGGCAGTTTTCATCATCTTTTACTTTGTTTTGTTGTTGTTGATCAGTCACTAAGTCATGTCCAGCTCTTTAACTTGAGAAAAAGCGTAACTGCTTCTCCCTGTCCCTCTACTACTGATTATTTTCAGGTTATCTGTCAGAGCCTTCTAAACCCCATTAAAGTATTTCCTCACTGGGCAAGCTTGTTTTTATTCATAACCTCAGGTTTTTCTCTTCACCTACAAACAGAATTCAACTTTATTAGGAGCTTTTTATGATGATAATGTGGCACATTCCCTTCAAACTTAGAGGTATGGGATTGAAAATTATGCTAATATATAAATAGAGAAAACAAGTGAAAGATGGAATGTTTTTATCTGCCAGAATTCTAATCCTAAAGAGATTGAATAATAAGCTTTTCAGAGGAGGAAAATATTGTTAAAAATTAAGAGACAAAGGAAAAAAAAGAAGTGAAATGGGGAAGCAGCAAGATCATTTAACTAGAGGTTCTAAAATCCAAATATTAAATTAAAATGTCCCTCTTGTTAGCTTTTTGGCCACTGTCAGATACTTCACTATTTGTAAGTCACATTATGAAATCATGAATTGATGCTTTTGGCAAATTAAACAAGTCTAATTTGATCTTCTATGAAGGTGAGGTAAGAATATACAAGAACAGGCCACAAATGTTTGCTTTAATCTATAAACTAACCATTAAGAAAATTAACAAAGGGGTTTGAATGCTTTCCTGAAATCATATGTACAACTGTGATTTTATTTCAGAAAATTATTAGCAATTAAATTTACTTCTAGATAATTAATATTCTTACTCAAACAGCAGGAGCAGAATGTTTGAGATTTTGTAATGCTATCAAACCAGTAGAATGTGTTTGGAGAAAATCTAAAAGTGCATCTGCATTTCACTGTTTCTGGCAGATACACAGATTGCTGTAAAATTTTTGGAAAAGAAGATTCTGGGTTCAGCAGGGGAAATCACCTACGTAACCGACAAATTGCCTAACAAGAGATCATCTTTGCACAGTCATCTTCAATGACAAGGAATTTACCACTTCTCAAGGGACACCATCTTTTCTTTTTTTAAGAGCTTTATTTGTTTTGTTTTTTAATGTGGACCATTCTTTAAAGTCTTTATTGAATTCATTATAATATTGTTTCTGTTTTATGTTTTCCTTTTTTGGACACAAGGCATATGGGATCTTAGCTCACTGACCAGAAAGCAAGCCCACTACTCCTGTACTGGAAAGTGAAATCCCAACCACTAGAATGCCAGGAAAGACCCAAGAGAGGCCAAATTGTTTCCAGTCAACTATCATTAATATTAAGTCCTTCTTATTACCAGCAAAAATCTTTTTTTTTTCCTTTGCAACTTCCAACCTGGCTGTCCTTTAAATCTTTAAAGAACTTTCCCTCCCCTCTTGCATATGACAGTCTTTATATATTTGAAGATATCTTCTTCTTTCTGAACTTTTTTCTCACAAGACAAATATGTCACTTTTTACAAATTATCCTTCTTTTGACTTGATAATAGGAGCCTGAACCATCCCAGACACTCTCCCTGAAAAAATTCCAGTGTCAAAATATCTCTTAAAAAACAGAAGCCAGAGTTCAGTAGAACATTGTCAAGAACAAAAGATCTATACACAAAAATCCCCTTGCATTCCTATATACTAATAATGAGAAAATAGTAAGAGAAATTAAGGAAACAATTCCATTCACCATTGCAACAAAAAGAATAAAATACTTAGGAATATATTGACCTAATATATATATATATAAAACTATATATAAAACTATAAAACACTGGTGAAAGAAATCAAAGAGGACACTAATAGATGGAGAAATATACCATGTTCATGGATTGGAAGAATCAATATAGTGAAAATGAGTATACTACCCAAAGCAATCTACAGATTCAATGCAATCCCTATCAAGCTACCAGCGGTATTTTNTTTTTTGTATACCAATCATATCAAAACACTGACAAAATGATTTTTTGAAATGAGTTAACCAATACAGAGCAGACTTGAATGATCTCTTTTTGGAAAACTAAATTTTTCAAATCTTTATAGCACACTGGTAAAATTTCATCATAGTGCACCTTTGTAAAATATCCTCCTTTCATTGTGTATGCCCACCAAATATAAGGCAGGTGTCATACCTGTCTGTATCTTTTCACTCAATAATATTTAAACAGATAGTAACATCATAAAAATGATCTTAAATCATACAGTAATAGTTCTGAGATTTTACTAACTTATTTACACTTGTTTAGAAACACTTAACAGAAGTAATAGACACGTTATCAAATTTTATCTGGTTATTAGTTATTATCTTAGAAACTGGTATCTTAGAAACTTTCTATTCACATAAAAATATGGCAAATTCAGTGCAAATTCAATTGTTTTTCCCACCATTTGCTTTGGTATGGGATGTTTCCTCTTGTTAATTTTCTCACCAGGGCATTTTCTATATTTATAACCATATCTATTAGGTTTTAGAGATATTGTGTAAAATAAGTCAGTAAAGCAATTACATTGCATTGGTAAATCTACCTATTATTTCTATTTCCTATAAACCCATACAAGAAAATGATTATAGGCCCTGGGGCAAATTCATTTTATCATGTTTTAATTTAATATATTTATGTGTTTGCATGTGCTTTGTGGGAATAGATTAAACATACTAGTAAAAATAATATAATATAAAAATATCATACAAGCAATAAAGAGTAAAAATCTGATCAACGCAAATCGGTCTACTAGAAACAGAAATAATAATTCTGTGAATGGATAGAAAAATTGTCTGAATATAACTATCAAGCTATAAGCAGTTTCATGTCCATAAATTGTATATGCTATAGTTAAAATGTAAATTATCATTATATCAACTTTAACTGTCTAAAGTGAACAAACTAAGATCTAAATTTAATGATAAGATCAATTAATTGGTTGAATAACTAATGTTTTGGCCCACAAATTAAAATTGTGAATATATTATTTGGATAAGGTTTGAAGTAGACTATTTTTTCCAATTATATTAAAGAAAACATTTGTCTTGCTAAAGAATGAAAAATACTGGTAAATACGGCATCTATAATATTTTATTGATCTGACCAAATAGCTATGGGTTCCATTTGTTATTTTAAATCCATATTTTAGTAACTTTTTATAAATTATTATTTAGTATA
The DNA here is from genome assembly GCA_006410875.1 of Neotragus pygmaeus. Classification (NCBI taxonomy): domain Eukaryota; kingdom Metazoa; phylum Chordata; class Mammalia; order Artiodactyla; family Bovidae; genus Neotragus; species Neotragus pygmaeus. The sequence continues at coordinate 368,559 of SJYV01021415.1, read as the reverse complement.
TGCACAGAAAAATAAGGATACTATCATTTATTAAAATAAATACAAAAATCATTTACTGCCTATAAAAGAAACATTGGAGGCACCAGAAAGATGCTAATAATAGTAATACATGATCTCTCATCTGTCTCAAGAATATAGTTTCTCCATAAAGCAATCAAGACAATTACCCCATAAATATGTTCATTAATTAGTAGGAATTTCAACTGGGAAGGATAAATTCATTTAAGTAGTGTAAAATAAACAAACATATATTTACCTGCAAGTTTTATAAATTTAAAATAATAGATAATTTCCAAGTCAGTTATACAGTGTTAGTATAGTTTCTTTTTACAGTGAGTGTTTTATACTTGAACTTCAAATTCTTATTAAAGGTAGCATAGCAAGTTGTACATTTTAACAGAAGCTGGTATTGCATGTTTTTGTTTTTCTTTTTATCACTTAAATTGTGGCACTACAATTTGGAAGCTTTGCAGCTTGTTACTCCAAGACAAAACTCACCTAAGAGGATATGGCAGTCTTCCACACTGTGGTCTGATTGCATTAGACTGAGTACGGCTAAAGAAAGAAATATTTTGACAGGGGAGATTGCACTTGAGCACATCAAAGTGTCAGTTCGGATATGTAGCATCTGAAAAGCACCCTCCCCTTTCCCCTGTTGCATGAAATTTGCCACCTCTCATTGTCTCTTCCAGATGGTGTGCTGAGTTGTCTTCAGCTTTATTTCTAGAGAGCTCCAGTTGACATCAATCTGTTATGCCATTTTCTTGTAATACTAATGTGGCTTATTTATCAATGCCAATTAATCAATGGCACAGAACGGGCTCTTCCTTAGAAGCTAATGTAGTTTCTTTTATTTATTTTTTTTTTAATATTCAAAAAGAAATTTTAAAGAGCAGTGACCAGATTGGCAAATCATACATCTGGCAGACTGTGGTCACTTAGGAGGCATTCAACTGATGTAAAGGTGAAAGTGTTTATTTAAAAAAAAAAAAAAGATTATGATTAAGAACTATTTATGGATATTGTGATTTCTAGCAGAAAAGTGTGGATAATTTTATGAGATAAGACAAAATGTATTTATTTCTTGTCATAGCAAACTCTTATCTATTTTAATGGCCTGCAAGGAAGAAAAAAACATCATATGAATATTTAGTTTTAGTGGCATCAACCTCAATATAAAAAAAAGATGTATGAAAGGAACCAAATTGACTACAGTTACACTTTATAACTAGGAAATTATTTTCAAGAAAATACGCTGCAAAACAGGATTTACGTGGTAAAGTAACAAATCTTGATATTGGTAACAAATACTCATAGACTCATAAATAAGTACAATGTTCCAAATTTTATTTTTTTAAATGAAAAGAAACATTAAGTGATGTCTAAATGCGAGTTGAAGTCTGAGATAGATTAAACTGTATGCACCAGAATCAATTTATAGAATGAACCAGAGGTATTCAGGTCTCTTCAAGTCTCACTACAATTATCATGTTTTCAATATTATTGCTTTTCTGTTATAGAGTATTTAGTTCTCAAGCAATCTGAGATTATTGTAATAGTCAATCTATGAATTTTAGTTCTGGTGAGTTAGTAATAACCAAACTAAAATCACTTATCTGGGCTCTGAAACTAAGGCAACAGTCTTATAGATATCAAATTATGCCACTACATATGGAATAAAATAATAGCTATAGAACTAGACACCCCAGATATAAGCAAGGAAAAGAAGAAGAAAAAGAAAAAAGGGCCCAGACTACTCATTAGTAATTGAAATTCAATAAGCAATTATAAAAATAGACTTAATGATTTCTGCTTCTTTCAAGTAGCTTCTTTATCAACCTCATTATGGTTAGCAAAAGCCAATTGTGTATAATGAAAGTTATACTTTGAAAACACTAGAATGGAACACATAATTCAAGTTAATTTAATGTAAGTACTCTAAAGTCAGTATTTTGCACTATCTACTTAATTTTGATTATGTATTCAATCTTCAGGAGAAGCTCTAACAATGCAAAAACTTATGGTTCAAACAAAATCATAAAAGAAATGTATGTGGGGGAAAGGAGATTGGTAGAATATAATTCATTAATAATCAGCGCATCGATAATATTGCATCATACATTAGAAGTCTGAGGTATGTGGAAGAAAAGAATTAAATCACAAAATACCTGTTTTTTTTTTTTTCCAATGTATATCAACATCACAAATCCATGCTTTTTTCAATTTTTTGTCACCAAGTTCCAAAGGCAACACAGAGAAGTTTCCAACAAAAGACTGTGGATTTTACTCTAGAATCTGACATAGAATGAATTCCAGAGGTCAAGTCTGAAGCATTCTGACAAGACATACATTCTGATCTTGCCTTTGAAAACTCCACAAAGCAGAATTTGAGATCAAAATTTACTAAAAGATAAAAAGTAGGGAAGAGGGCCTTGAGAAAATAATTTTTGCATAACTTCTGTCTCACAGTTACCTCAGTCATCCTAAACTGTTTTCTTTTTCAAGTGCTGAAAAAGGAGAGACGAGGAGAAAAGGTTTTCCCCTGACAATCTTATATTTCACCTTAATTTCCTTTATTGAACCCTGGTAATTTCCCTTTTTCAAATTGTATCATTTCCTTCAGGCTTTAGTACTCTTCTCACCTTGAGTCAAAATCACAGATAATATCTTTTCAAATTTTATCTTTTACAATGTGGTTCAAACTTTAACCATTCCAAAAACCCTCTCTGAGGATCTCAATGACCTCTCTCCAGTTGGTCTCCTATGCCTATATCACTGTTTATTGGTAATGCTTAATCATTTGCCAGCTTGCCATCTTACATGAGTGCTTCAAATATCTGTGCTTTCTTTTCTTATAATATCATAATTAATACGGTCTCAGTTCAGTTCAGTCACTCAGTCGTGTCCGACTCTTTGCGACCCCATGAATCGCAGCACTCCAGGCCTCCCTGTCCATCACCAACTCCCAGAGTTCACTCAGACTCACGTCCGAGTCAGTGATGCCATCCAGCCATCTCATCCTCAGTCATCCCCTTCTCCTCCTGCCCCCAATCCCTCCCAGCATCAGAGTCTTTTCCAATGAGTCAACTCTTCCCATAAGGTGGTCAAACTACTGGAGTTTCAGCTTTAGCATCATTCCTTCCAAAGAAATCCCAGGGTTGATCTCCTTCAGAATGGACTGGTTGGATCTCCTTGCAGTCCAAGGGACTCTCAAGAGTCTTCTCCAACACCACAGTTCAAAAGCATCAATTCTTCGGTGCTCTGCCTTCTTCACAGTCCAACTCTCACATCCATACATGACCACAGGAAAAACCATAGCCTTGACTAGACAGACCTTAGTCGGCAAAGTAATGTCCCTGTTTTTGAATATACTATCTAGGTTGGTCATAACTTTTCTTCCAAGGAGTAAGCATCTTTTAATTTCATGGCTGCAATCACCATCTGCAGTGATTTTGGAGCCCCAAAAAATAAAGTCTGACACTGATTCCACTGTTTCCCCAATCTATTTCCCATGAAGTGATGGGACCATATGCCATGATCTTCGTTTTCTGAATGTTGAGCTTTAAGCCAACTTTTTCACTTTCTTCTTTCACTTTCATCAGGAGGCTTTTTAGTTCCTCTTCACTTTCTGCCATAAGGGTGGTATTATCTGCATATCTGAGGTTATTGATAGTCTAACTAACATTAATTACTAAATATGCGTCATATACTCACTTTTACAAGTGGTTTACATACTTTTCCTCATTTAATCCTTGCAACAACTTATTATGCCACTTTTATAGATATTAAAGGACTTTCCCAAGGTTTGTATTGAACACTAGAGTCAGGAATTGAACTCAAGTCATTTGATTCCAGAACTATCATGAATTCCATACTGTACTGCAAGAAAAATCCCACCAAAAATGCTATCTTTTGCATGTTTAACATGGCCTAAACAGTACAATCTAGGAGCTCAGGTATGTTCTCTGGAATTAAGTTCCAAATCTTTGTCAAGAAACTAGAGTTTTTTAAACTGGAATAGCTTACTCTTTCTATCAGACACATAGAGTTGATAATTAAAGGGTTTAAACTCCATTATTCTTTATTAGGGAATGTTCATAACATGGCACAAAGGAAATTCTTGACTTCATTATGTTCACCTTTCATACAGCTTGTACTTTTGTCCCTGTGACAGGTAACACCCCTTACCACGTTCATACTCCAAAATTATACTTCCTTTGGTTAGCTGGCAAATGAACATTTGGGAACTCTCATATGAAGTTGCTGCCTGCCTGTACACCATTCTGTCTGAGGAGTTAAGAAGTATTTTGCTACACGTCAGTAGTAATGATTCAATTATTTGGAGATTATCATTTCCTATTCCAGGCTTCCAAGATAGCACGAGTAGTAAAGAATCTGCCTGCCAATGCGGGAGACACAAGGGACACATGTTAGAGCCCTGGATTGGGAAGAGCCCCTGAGGTAAGCAATGGCATCCCACTCCAGTATTCTTGCCTGGAAAATTTCCATGGGCAGAGAAGCCTGGCGGGCTACACAGCCCATGGGGCTGCAAGGAGCTGGACATGACTGAGCACAGTAGCACATTTCCCATTTTGTCAAAATAGAAAACGTGATACAAGTGATAAGACTGATAAATCTAAAGTTTACACAGGGAAAAAAGATGGAAATTATTAGAGTGGCTAAAAGCAGCACTTACCGCCTCAGTCAAATAGTCACTATACTTAAGCTCCAAACAGAAGGGACAAAAGGAAATTGAAAGAAAATGAATAAATTCTTGAAGACATCAAAGTATTATCTAAAACTAAGTGTAATCAGGAATTTTAAAGTATTCATTAGATTTTGAGGAGTCAAGTAAAATTCTTATGCAACTATTAAGTTCAGGTTTTATAACCTGGTACAAGAAACAACATTGCTGTGCAGTAAAGACAGTAATTAGACTGAATTGTGTTGCTTCTATCATTTACTGTTGCTATAGAATTTGTCAAAGTGACTTAATTTCTCTGAAACTCAGTTTCTTCTTATTTTATTTCCCTTTCTTGCTGGCTGATGAGTCATGTGAAGATGAAACTTTAAAAAAGTATATAAATTATTAAGCATTCTGTACATGCACAGCTGTATGTGCTATTATTAAAGGCATTATAATGGCTTTTAATGCTCATTTCAGCGCTCATTGAGCACTGCCACATAACATATGTAAAACATCTGAAATCTATGTTATTTCAGTAAAAGTGTGATTTTAAAAAGAGTTACCTTACCATCTTTTAGAAGAACAGTTTCTTATTATTAAACAGATATGTGCTTATTGCAGAAAATTTGAAAAAGTCTGGAAAAAGATTTTAAAAGTAAATGTAATTTATAAATCCTTGTACTAGTACTATACCAGTATATTATTTTGGGGGGTGTGTTTCTGTGTGAATATGTGTGTGCCAAAAACTTTAAACTGTTGATTGCATTGACAATATAAATTGGTATCTTGTATTTTCTCTTATAACATTAATATTTCTTTTATGCTCTTCAGTAGTTCTGAAAAATAACTTAAGAGTCAATTTAATAATTAAACATTTAATTAATTAATGCTATTTAACAATTATTAAAATATTTTATACTTTTGTAACATTTAATTTTAGTGATAGTTAAAATATTAATTTTAATAATTGAAATATTTTAATATTCCAATTATAATAAAAAGCAAACAATCAAATCATGTTTTTTTCTCCACAGTTTAATCCCAGTATTACTGAAATAAGCTTTGGAATAGTTCACTGACAATATCAATAATAATAAATCCATATCTGGCATAATTTCTTATAATTTACTCTATATGATAACAGCAACAATTAAAAAAAAAATCATGCCTGAGCCTTAAAATTCTCTTCCAGGTTACCATACCTGGTAGTATTATTTCCAGTTCTTCACTTTGATTTTTATATTAGATTTTTCCACTGTAAAAGGAAAAATTACATTGTAAAGACACAAGAAATGTCCTTATTACTCAGAAACATCCTCAGGACGGCTTGAAGCCTGACAGCGATTGCTGCTTCCAAGAATTTAAGGAAACAACCGCTACTCTGGAAAGATAAATCTGTATGGGGATGTGAATCTTATAGTCAGGCCCTTACCTCTTATCCTCATCTGAACCTTATAAAATCAACTGGTCAAGAAAAAAGAAACAGCTCAGAAAGCTTTCTCTTCTTGTACTCTCTGAAATACTTTTGCTCCTTCCTATTTACAAAATGGAAGTATGAGAAAAATTCAAAGGCACATAATATATTAAATGTTTTCCATGGCTGAACAAAACATTATTTGGCTGTGACTTTCATAGGCTATAGGAATCCTGAGTCAACAGTTTTGCATCTGTCAGTGTTCCTTTGCAAATCTCAAGAAAGCCTTTAAAATGAGATAGAAGACCATCCATTGAGCTGGTTTGAATATACACTGTCTCTGAGAGCGCTATAAATGCAGATTACCTGACCTCTCTGGGTCCTTCTCAGAATCCCATGCTCTGAATATGGAAATGACAGTTGACATGTATCTGTAATACAGCACTCAAAGAAGTTTAACATAAGAGGACTAATTTATGCTAATAATATCATCAGCAAAGAAGAGAAGTGCGAATTGCTTTGTTTTAAAAGCACAAATTAATTGGATTAATATTTCATTTTAAGCAGCTTGCATGTAGCTAGATGACTAATAAATGTGTATGAGGTGAGGTAATATTCATTGAATGTACTCTTTCTCCTTAGGAAAGAAATAGTGAGGATGTTATCTATATTTTAATAACAGGAATCAACATTGCATTCCATTCACTTATTCAACAAATATGTATTGAACACAATTAAATGAAAGACATAGGTGAGTTTACAGGAGATGAAAAGATGAATGAGATATAATGATAGAATTACTGTCTTCAAGTAGCTTCAAGTTAATGTGAGAATATAGATATTCTCATAAGATAGAGGTGTCATCAGGGAAGTAGCTAGAGTTATAGGTGTGTAGAAGATGAGAAATAATTGACAGTTCTGGAATAAGAAAGGGCCTTTTGAAGAAAGTGATACTTCAGCTAGGATCTTGAATGGAATTAGAAATGTGAAGATGAAAGAAAAGAATTCAAGAAGAGAAAATATTAAGAAAGGCAAGGAAATCTTTAATATAAACATACAAAGCAGCATAGTTTCTTTGCTTTCTATGGGACTAGATTTCTATAGTTGCTCAGTAAATTGTCACAAGATTTATGACCTAAACTCTTTAAGCCTCAGTTTCCTCAACCAAAAGAAACCTATAGGATGAAGTGATTTATAAAGTTTCTTCTGGCTCAAAACTTTGAAAAGCTGTCATTTAAAACTCAAGGTGGGAGGGCAGGGATAAACTGGCAGTTTGGGAATGACATACACACACTACTGTACTTAAATCTATAATCAACAATAACAAATCAACAAGGACCTATTGTACAGCACAAGGAACTCTGCTCAATATTTTGTAATAACCTAAATGGGGAAAGAATTTGAAAAACAATAACTACATGTATATTTATAACTGAATAACAATGCTGTATACCTGAAACTAACAGGACATCATTAATCAACCGTACTTCAATATAAATTGACTTTTAAATCACTTTAACTTGTCTAGCAATAACTTATTTAAATAACTTTAGGTATCAATGGATTCCTAGAAATTAAATGATGCACAGTATGTGAAAAGACAAAAGAAAGAGATAATTCTTGTTCTACTGCTGTTCATTTAAATTATGAAGAGCTACAATGCCTTTGGAAGTGCACCTGTATGCCATACTTGCTAATTCTAATGGGATATTTTTTGTGCCTCCTTTGCCAAAAAAAATTTTGTGTTATAAACAGACTGTGAACATCTCAAAAAAAAATGTTAGCGTTTTTCTCCCATCCTGGGGTTTACGGTTGAAGATTTCTAATCAGTGTTGTCATCTTTCTAGAATATTGTCTTTTATTTAAAGAAATAGAAATCATTGTTGCTGTTCAGTTGCACAGTTGTGTCCAAACCTTTGTGATCCCTTGGACTGCAGCAGGCCAGCTTCCCTGTCCTTAACAACTTCCTGGAATTTGTTCAAACTCATGTCTATTGAGTCAATTATATCATCCAACCATCTCATCCTCTCTCGTCCCCTTCTACTCCTCTCTGCAATCTTTCCCAGCATCAGGGTTGTTATTGATGAGTTAGCTGCCTCTTCGTATCACATGGCCAGAGTACTGGAACTTAGTTTCAGCATCAGTCCTTCTAATGAATATTCAGGATCAATTTCTTTTAGGATTGACTGGTTTGATCTCCTTGCAGTCCAAGGGACTCAAGAGTCTTCTCCAAAGCCACATTTCAAAAGCATCAATTCCTCAGCCTTCAGTTTTCTTTATGGTCCAAATCTCACATCCGTACATGACTACTGGGAAAACACATCTGTGACTATATGGAACTCTGTAGGCAAAGTAATGTCTCTGCTTTTTAATATGCTGTCAAGGTTGGTTATAGCTTTACTTACAAAGGGCCAGTGTCTTTTAATTTCATGGATGCAGCCACCACCCGCAGTGATTTTGGAGCCCAAGAAAATAAAGTATGTCACTGTTTCCATTGTTTCCCTCTATTTGCCATGAAGTGATGGGACCAGATGCCATGATCTTCATTTTCTGAATATTGAGTTTAAGCAAGCTTTTTCACTCTCCTCTTTCTTCTTGATCAAGATGTTCTTTAGTTCCTCGTCACTTTCTGCCATAAGTGTGGTGTCAACTGTTTCTGAAGTTACTGATACTTCTCCTGGTAATCTTGATTCCAGCTTGTGATTCATCCAGCCTGGCATTTTGCACTTTGTACTCTATATAAGTCAAATATGCAAGGTGACAATAAACGGCTTTGACATACTCCTTTCCCAATTTGAAGGCAATCATCTGTTCCATGTCTGGTTCTAAACATTGTTTCTTGACCTGCTCACAGGTTTTGCAGGAGGCTAGTAAGGTGGTCTGGTATTCCAATCTCTTTAAGAATTTTCCAAGGTTTCTTGTGATCCACACAGTCAAAGGCTTTAGTGTAGTCAATGAAGCAGAAGTAGATGTTTTGCTGGAACTCTCTTGCTTTTTCTATGATCCAATGGATATTGGCAATTTGAGCTCTCGTTCCTCTACTTTTTCTAAACCCAACTTGAACATATGAAATTTCTCAGTTCATGGACTGTTGCAGCCTGGCTTGAAGAATTTTGAACATCATTACTGTGCTAGATGTCAACCAAGTGCATATGTATGGTAGTTTGAACATTATTTGGCATTGCCTTTCTTTGGGATTGGAATGAAAACTAATTTTTTCCAGTCCTGTGGCCACTACTGAGTTTTCCATATTTGCTGGCATATTGAGTACAGCATATTAACAGCATCACCTTTAGGATTTGAAATAGCTTAGCTAGAATTCCATCACCTCTGAGTTGAGTTGAGTTGAGTTGAGTTCAGTCGCTCAGTCGTGTCCGACTCTTTGCAACCCCATGAATCACAGCACACNTAATCCAAATATCTACCAACTGGTCAGCAATAAGAAAACAATCTAGTAATATGCAAACTGTTATGTGGATAAACGTCAGAAGCAATATCCTAAATGTAAAAAAGAAAGAAAGAAAAGTCAGACACGAAAAACAAACATGGTTATTGTATCAATCCATTTATGTGAAATTTCCAGAAGGGATAAATGTATAGACACAGAAGGCAGATCAGTGGTTGCCCGGGGCTCAGTGTAGGGTAGACTGATTACAATAGAGAATAAACAAACTTTTAGAGTGATCAAAATGTTCCAAGAAAAATTTATGGTGATGGTCATGCAATTCTACAAGTTAACTAAAATTTATTTTATTTACTGTATATTTATAAGGCATATATTTCATCATATGTAAAGTGTAACTCAAGAAAGCTATAGGGCTCTCCACTTAAAGAAAATATAATGTAAGGACTTCTTTAAATAGAAAACTCGCCAAATGTAAATTCATTTATTTTATACTATTAGAATTGGTCAAAAATTTTGGATGTGCCTACTTGCAGGGGCTTTGAATATATGTTCCAAGATCTCTTTGTCTAGAAAGTAATTAAAAATAAGCCATATGTATTAGCTTGTTTTCTCATTTAGCATTTAATCATAGCACTTTATAAATAAAGAGTGTATTAAAGAAAATTCTTTACAGTGGTTATCACTATCACTAGAGTTTGAGACTTTAATGTTAAAGACATTAAATTTTAAATTTTTATCCTTTTGTGTGGCTTGAATTTTGTTTTTATTTTTTGATTAAAAATAATTAATTAAAATATTTTAACGTGTAAACCAACAATTCAGTAAAAATATTTGTTTCTACTTTATGATAAATTTAAGGAGTTCACTGGATAAACTTTGAATCAATGCCCAGTTTTTGAATAATGTACCATCTGAAAGCCCCTTGTAATAAAGCTTTATAAGCATCCATAGAACTTGTTAATTTATCAAGCATAACTATTTCCATCCTCTACAAAGAGTATGTAATTGGTTTGTAACAAGGCTATCATGGAGAGATTTTATATTGTCAAATAGAAAATTTGATCTCAAGACACTGTTATAGTGGTTATAAAGTAGCTAATCCCTGACTGTGATACAATTAAACACAAGTTATCTGCTTATGCCTCAACATTAGAAGCTTTCTCCAAGTCTAGACTTCTATTGGGGTTACATTACAAATGTGTAATTTTTTTTAACGTTTACCCAGGTAACTGCAAACTCAATTGTTGACTTAAGATATAGAAAGGGTGGAGGTACTCAGCACAGCTATTAAACTTAGTTGGAATGGTACTAACAGTTCTCAAAATATCAGCTATTCCAGGTTTTGATACACTGGCTTCTCCTTAGAAAGCATCTTTAGGTAACTGAGTTCTTTCTAGTCAATCTGTAGGAGCTGTGATCTCTGCTGCCACCTATTAATTATTTTTATATTTTCTCCAGAATCCTTTACATATAATTATCTTTTTGTTAGAAGTTACATGAAAACTATACATATAATTTGAGGTTGGGCATTTTATTTCACAGTCTAACACTTGACTTCTTCAGTGTGATTATACAATAATTTTATGAAGTGCTATTTTTATAGAGACTGAAGCAGAGAAATAACCTTCATTCACTCTGTTAATACCCATTGATATAATTTATTGTTTACAATGAAGCATAGCTACTCAAGAGGCTTCCCAGGTGGCTCAGTGGTAAACAATCTTCCTGTCAGTTCAGGAGACACAAGTTTAATCCCTGGGTCTGGAAGACTCCTGGAGAAAGAGATGGCAACCCACTCCAGTATTCGTGCCTGGAATATCCCATGGACTGAGAAGCCTGGCAGGCTATATTGTCCATGGGGTTGCAAAAGAGGTGGATACAATTTAGCAACACAACAACAAAAATAGTAATTATGTAAATTTACTGCCTTCCTGATAACCATAAGAATATCAGTGTACTCTGATCTCATTCCTAGAAAAGTTAAATATGAATCTATCACATATTAATAAGATAATTATGTAAAATAAATTATATATACATATATGCATACACAAATGTATTTATGTATGTATTTATATAATAATGGAAGCTGGAAAGAACTCAAGCACTAGGAAAACTCCTTAAATTTGAATTTTTATATTTTGGAAGATATTATGATCATCAAAAGGGAATATTCATGACAGAGAAGAAAAGCTGTTACAAACACTTAGCCAGAGAGGGAAAGCAGGCAGCTTTTGTTTCTTTTTTTAAAGTTTCCTATTATTTTTAGTTGAGAACAGGAAGGCAACAAACAAAACAGTTGACCTTGTTAAGGAGAAAACCTGACTAAAAGCACAATAGAAGGTTAGGTGCAAAGAATGTTTTAATCAAAAGTTATTGAGGTACTGAAAGTTGCTACCTCCACCTGGGCACAAGACAAAGAATTTCACCACTAACAGCATTTTCCATATTTGTAAAATTCAAGAATCTCAGGATCCATTTATGGGCTAACCAGCAAACTAAAGATAGTATTTCATTCTGTTTGTCATCAGGTATAGGGCCACTACATATGACAGTAAATCAGTTTGCAGGGATCAATCAATTTCCTGGGTCCCTTGCACTGTAGGCAGATTCTTTACCATCTTGAGCCAGAAGAGAAGCTGAAGATATATTTTCAATTTACAGTAAACTGAATTCTGACTTATACAAATATATATAGCATAAATCTGACAATTTCAAAGAATTTACATGCAATTAACAGGCAATCAAAATCAGCTGCGTAACCTGAAGGTCTATGTTATGCATATTCACCTAATATGGTATATATGTAGTTTAAGATAAATATGGGTATTATTCAGTCACTGCATCTAACTTTGTTCAATAATTATATACAATAATCTATTTAGTTGGTAGGGGATTTAATTCTTTCAATACCATATAATATTTTTTCCTTCAGAAAAAAATATTTGAGTCACTTTCTGCCTTCTTAGGTCTTCCCAGTAGCACAGTGGTAAAGAATTCGCCTGCCAATGCAGGAGACACAAGAGACGTGAGTTCGACCCCTGGGTCAGGAATATACCTGGAGTGGGGCATGGCAACCCATACTAGTACTCTTGCCTGGAAAATTCCGTGGACAGAGGAGCCTTCTGGTTCACATTTCATAGGGTCTCAAAAAATTGGACACAACTGAGCATGCACATCATCACATTACTGCCTTCTGGAACATGATGAATTGAACACAACCTAAAAAAGTGTTAATTGCTCAGTCATGTCTGACTCTTTGTGACCCCATGGACTGTACCTGCCAGGCTCCTCTGTTCGTGGAATTTTCCAGGCAAGAACACTGGAGTGGGTTGCTATTTCTTTCTCCAGGGGATCTTCCTGACCCAGGGATCGAACCCAGGTCTCTAGCGTTGCAGGCAGGTTCTTTACCATCTGAGCCACAGGGAAGCTCCTAAAAGATTTGATTCTTTCCAACTCAGGAATCGAACTAGGGTCTCCTGCATTGCAGGCAGATTCTTTACCAACTAGGCTATCAGGGAAGCCCAAACACAACCTAACTTCTTGATAACTGCAGCCAATCATAAAGAACAGAAATAATTATATCTCATAGTAATTCAATAATGTCCTTTGAGCATCTAAGGATATGGAGTCATTTACCCAACACAAATTAGTCTAAAATAGCTTTATTCAGTTCTTACAAGTATATTTGTTATAGGTATTCTGTTCCACCATTTGTTGTCAGTTGAAATTTTTTCTCAGCTATCAGTGTTTCCTCCCTACAAAAAATAATCTTTATACATGACTACTAATTTTTACTTTCAACTGTGTATAGAGTATTAAACCTTACATAATTGTGAAAAAATGTGAAAATTAGCTCCAAGGGAACTATTAGAACTATAGAATGTTGGAAAGCTCCCTCAGTGACTTTCTGATATCAATTTTGGCCACTCAGAAACCTCTTTATTTGCTTACTTATTTATATTATCTTCTGCTGCTGCTGCTAAGTCACTTCAGTCGTGTCCGACTCTGTGCGACCTCAGCCCACCAGGCTCCTCCATCCCTGGGATTCCCCAGGTACATACTTGAATGAGTTTCCATTTCCTTCTCCAAAGCATGCATGCATGCCAAATCGCTTCAGTCATGTCTGACTCTGTGTGACCCTATGGACAGCAGCCCACCAGACTCCTCTGTCCACAGGATTCTCTAGGAAAGAATACTGGAATAGATTGCCATTTCATTATCTTCTAGATGGATGAAATTGCCAGATATTTAAATACCAGCCCATTGAGTACTAAAATTATATATTGAATGTGGGACACCATGATTAGTTTCAGGAAATATTAAACAAATGTAAAATGATACAATCTGAAATGGTAACTTTCAAATAACATTCAGTCTAAATTTATGCATTTATTTATTTTTCATTATTAGACAAGCAATATCTGAATGAATGAATTCAATCATTTTCTCTTCATGTTCCAGCCAAAGCAAACACAAGCAATCCTGTTGTTCTTGTCTGTTTTTATTCAAAATAGAAATAAGATTATGATGTTAAAAAAAAATCTGTCCGTTCATAAAGATATAAAGAGGAAAAGCCATGTCCCCTTGATTTCTTATCTGAAAATTAAGTATTATTAATACAATTTTTAAAGACTGTGAAGAAATTTTAAAATGCTGACTTACAAACATGAACTTATTATTATTATTATTAAATACAGTCTATGACTAACAAGAGCTCAGTTTCAAATTGGCAGGTAGAAAGTTCTTCCAAATTTTCTAAGTATTCTGTAGAGGATATGTATAACTCAATTTTAAATTTCTTTACCTTTTGAATTCTAATAAGGAGCTCAATTTCCTTCAAGGAAGAATTATATTAATATTTACAGTTTGCTCTTTCATTTTTAAAACTGTTTTCAGTAGTTTATTGAAGACTAGCTAGCATACTAGACTATGAAGCTATTAGTAATAGGCTATGAAGCTGTTAATAAAAGCATTCAGTATTTATCTATTCTTTTGTTCATTCAGTTATTCATTTGATAAATATATACTGTGTATACTAGGCAGCATTCTAGACACTTAAAAAAATGGAAACAGAAAAAAAAAATCCCAACACTCAAATATCTTATATCCTAATGGAAAGAAAAAACAGACAAAGTATGTAAAGCATATAATATGTTTGACAGTATTAATACTAAGGAATATGGGAAAAATAAAATGCAAAGAGGAGAGATTACAGTTTTTGACTAGATAGTCAAGATCAGGACTTGTTTGGAGAATATTCNTTTATATACAGAGACTTAGCACAGTCATTTTTGATAAAAAATACACAGATAATTCAAATTTTCCTTTTTCATATAGTTAACTTTTACAAGTCTCCTTCAGCTTCACAACCTGCTAGTAGTGGTAAGACCACATTTAATGTTAGAATTGTTGGCAAACTTGGAAAAATATCCATCAAGGCTTTTCTTTATGAGCTATATGATTCCGGCTAACTTCTGACTCCACACATTTCAAGACTTGTTCTTCTCCATAATCCACATACATAAATAGCCAGGACCATCAGTAATACGAATAATCACATCAATTTTGGCCCCACACTTCTATATTATAAAGGCAAATTTTAGGGAGGAAAAATCAGAATGGAAACTGAAAGTAGTATTAACTAATTGTGGAGTAGCACAAGGAATACAAAGAGTAAAGAACATTTCAGAGCCATGTGAGGGTAAATGTGAAGTACAGTGTGAATTTGATCTATAGAACCATATACTGACATTCTATTTTCTCTCTGCAACTTTAGGGAACACAGATAACACAAAGGTGTATCTGTTAATCATTACATCTATATAAAAGTATGTCTGAAACTGTATATTCTCAACAAATAAAAAATAAATATTCCAGGAATCTCCTGGTTAAGTAATTTACATTTACTATCTCAGTTCAGTCCAGTTCAGTTGCTCAGTCATGTCCAACTCTTTGCGACCCCATGGACTGCAACACGCCAGGCTTCCCTGTCCATCACCAACTCTCAGAGCTTACTCAAACTTAAGTCCATCGAGTCAGTGATGCCATCCAGCCATCTAACACTTACTATCAATCCTAAATCAAATCCCCATGATTATACAGTGTAAGTGACAAATACATTCAAGAGATTAGCTCTGATAGATAGAGTGCCTGAAGAACTATGGACAGAGGTTTGTTAACACTGTACAGCAGGCTGTGAGCTAAACAATCCACAAGAAGAAGAAATGCAAAAAGACNCTGAAGAACTATGGACAGAGGTTTGTTAACACTGTACAGCAGGCTGTGAGCTAAACAATCCACAAGAAGAAGAAATGCAAAAAGACAAAGTGGTTGTCCAAGGAGGCCTTTATAAATAGCTAAGAAAATAAGAGAAGTGAAAGGCAAAAGAGAAAAGGAAAGATATATACATGTGAATGCAGATTTCCAAAGAACAGCAAGGAGAGATAAGAGAGCCTTCCTCAGTGATCAATGCAAAGAAATAGAACAACACAACAGAATGGGATAAACTAGAGATCTCAAAAAAATTAGAGATACCAAGGGAACATTTCATGCAAAGACAGGCACAATAAAGGACAGAAATGGTATGGACCTAACAGAAGCAGAAGATGTTAAAAAGAGGTGACAAGAATACACAGAAGAACTATACAAAAAATGATATTAATGATGCAGATAACCACAATGGTGTGATCACTCACGTAGAGCCAGACATCCTGGATATAAAGTCAAGTGGGCCTTAGGAAGCATCACTACAAGCAAAGCTAGTAGAGGTGACTAAATTTCACCTGAGCTACTTCAAATCCTAAAAGAAAATCCTATGAAAGTCCTGCACTCAATATGCCAGCAAATTTGGAAAACTCAGCAGTGGCCACAGGACTAGAAAAGGTCAGTTTTTATCCCAATCCCAAAGAAAGCCAATGCAAAAGAATGTTCTAACTACCACACAATTGCACTCATATCACATGCTGGCAAAATAATTCTCAAAAGTCTCCAAGCTAAGCTTCAACAATACACGAGTCGAGAACTTCCAGATGTTCAAGCTGGATTTAGAAAAGGCAGAGGAACCAGAGAGATCAAATTGCCAACATCTGCTGGATCATTGAAAAGGCAAGAGAGTTCCAGAAAAACATCTACTTCTGCTTTATTGACTACACTACAGCCTTTGACTGTGTAGATCACAACAAACTTGAAAATTCTTGAAGAAATGGGAATAGCAGATCATCTTACCTGCCTCTTGAGAAATCTGTATGCAAATCAAGAAGCAACAGTTAGAAAAGGACATGGAACGATGGACTAGTTCCAAATTAGGAATTGAGTACATTAAGGCTATACATTATCACCTTGCTTATTTAACTTCTATGCAGAGTACATTATGAGAAATGCCTGGATGGATGAAGCACAAACTAGAATCAAGACTGCCAGGAGAAACATCAATAACCTCAATATGCAGGTGATGCTACCTTATGGCAGAAAGTGAAGAACTAAAGAGCCTCTTGATGAAAGTGAAAGAGGAGAGTGCGAAACTCAACGTTCATAAAACGAAGATCATGGCATCTGGCCCCATCACTTCATGGCAAATAGATGGGGAAGCAATGAAAACAGTGACATATTTTATTTTCTTGGGTTACAAATGCACTTCAGATGGTGACTGCAGCCATGGAATTAGAAGGCACTTTCTCCTTGGAAGAAAAGCTATGACCTACCTAGACAACATACTAAAAAGCAGAGACATTACTTTGCCAACAAAGGTACATCTAGTCAAAGCTATGGTTTTTCCAGTAGTCATGTATGGATGTGAGAGTTGGACCATTAAGAAAGCTGAACACTGAAGAACTGATGCTTTTGAACTGTGGTGTTGGAGAAGATGCTTGAGAGTCTCTTGGATGGCAAGGTGATAAAACCAGTGTATCCTAAAAGAAATCAGTCCTGAATATTGATTTGATAGAGTGATACTGAAGCTAAAGCTCCTGATGTGACTCAGGTAAAAAACTGACTCATTGGAAAAGACCCTGATGCTGGAAAATATTGAATATGTGGAGAAGGGGACAATAGAGGATGAGTTGGTTGGATACCATCACTGATTCGATGGACATGAGTTTGAGCAAGTTCTGGGAGTTGGTAAAGGACAGGGAAACCTGGCATGCTGTAGCCAAGGGGTTGCCAAGAGTCAGACAAAACTGAGTACTGAACTGAACTGATCTATAGTGGACTGAACAGTGTTCTTTCTAAATTCATGTGATCTTAATTGGAATAAGGGGTTTGGCAGCTTTTAGTAAAGATAAGACCATGATGGATTGGGTTAGGTCCTAAATCCAGTGTGGGTACCCTTATCCAAAAGAAGAAAGATAACAAAGACATAAAGAAAAAAGTAATATGAAGACAGAGACAGATATGAGAGTGCCTCCATCTTGGTATCAAGTATTGTCAAGAACAACCAGCAACTATCAGAAACTAGAAGAGAAACACATGGTAATATCTACCCTGGAGTTTCCAAAGGATCCAACACTGCTGACCTTTGATTTTAGATTTTGGTTCCAAAACCAAGAAAATAAATTCCTGTTGTTTTAAGCCACACACGCATGGATGCATGTTCAGTCTCATCTGACTCTTTGCCACCCCATAGACTATAGCCCCCAGGATCCTCTGTCCATGGTATTTTCCAGGCAAGAATATTAGAGCAGGTTGCCATTTCCTTCTCCAGGAGATCTTTCTGACACAGGGATCGAAACTGCTCTCCTGTATCTCCTGCATTGGCAGGAAGATTCTCTACCATTGAACCACCTAAGAAAGCCCCACTTTAAGTTTGTGGTAATTTATATGGCAGCACTGGGAAACTAACATATTATCTCTACATAGGGACATCTCCAAAGTGACAGCATATTTGGGAACTGTTGTTTATATGCACAGCTAAAGATCCATGGAATAAAGAGGTTCCTCTCAGAACACAGCTAAAACATTTTTACCAACCACAGTCATGCCCTAAATTGTGTTCCCGCAGTTCCCCTAACTAAGAGTGTATTAAATGCTTAAGCAACTTGGTATCTAAAGGAAAATAACTAATGTACTATTTCTAGGAAAAGATAACAATTCTATGAAGCAAGTTCCCTTTCCATGAGCAATAATATAAAAACATTACAACAGAATGTTATGCTTGACTTGAAATTCTTCTCTAAATTTCAAAAATTTTAATGGCATGTAACAAATAAGCTCCAAGGACCATATTAATTGACTCTTGATGAGAGAAACCAATAAAAATACTATTTGGCTACCAGAATTACCTCTCTATCTTTTTTTCCCCCAATAATTAAAGTCTCTTATATTCTGTTTTTACTTCACATTTCAAGACTTTTAACAGTATCTTGATAGTCACTTTGGAGTTTTCATGGTAACTTTTAGACTTTTTTAATTAGCTAAAAAGTAACCCACTAAATGTTCAAGGTCCTAGAATGTCATAGTCACAATGCCTGGCATAAAGCTGAATATTTCTTAGTTATAAGGCAGCTGGTCATGCACTTGAGGTGTTTTTTTTTTTTTTTTTTTACACTAGTAGTAAGGTTGATATCTCCACAGAAAGGCACTGTTTTAGAATCCCTTTAACTGTAAGGATCCACAGAGCAATTCATTTGAGAATATTTACATTCATATTAGATCAAAATTAAATCCAAATGCAATCTGTATTTATATAGGGTTCTTTAGTTGTGCTGGTGGCTTTCTTCTCATCAAGGAAAAGCTCTAGTTGGTCATATTTAATTGTGCTGGTGGAAGGCCAAGAAAAAGCATTTCATTAACATATACTCAGTAATTACCAAAGGCACATAGACACATTTCATTTCTACCCTGCCATTATGCTCATTGGCCTGGAAAATGGGATTGGACCAAGTGGAACTGTCCCAAGCGCATGCACTGTATATTTCTGGAAAGAGGATCACACAGAGTGCTCTATTGACAAGGAGTGGGTGTACCTTAGCAACTCTCCCATGGACAATTTTCAGAGGCCTTGGTCAAAATGACCAAGACTGCTTTACCACTAAGCATCTTCATCCTGCTTTAAAATATCATAAGTATATTTACAGTGTTATTTCAACAAAAGAAAACTTTAAATTATCAAACCTTTAAATACTATAAAATAAGAATGTTCTCTCATGTTACACTCTATATAGGCATCTGAAATGAAAGAAAAGAACTCAGAATATTAATAGAAACTTTTCACACTCAAATCTTAGCTGATTAAATAAAAATATATAGGCATTAGGAAACAGCTTCAGTAAATGGCTGTGTGAGTGAACCATAAGAAAGTGTCCACAGGCTCATTATAAACTCTTTGTCTCAAATAAACAAATTGTGGGTGGCTCCTAATGGCTAACTTTCCTTTCATCATGCTTCCACCTAGAGACGGAAGTAGAGCTGGCCTACCGTTGGCTGATTCCCAGCAGCTCAGTGCTTCCCCTGAGCACCAGTTACTGGGAGGGGCCCATTCAGGTTGATTCTAACACACTGCAGAAGAGGTTGGATGTTTAATGAATGCTACTACTTGTTCATTCTGTCAACACATAATTAGTGCTCAGGGCAATCCATTTAGGTCAGGAAAACAAAGATCAATAGAACTAGCCCCCCTGCCCTTGAGAAGTTCACAATCTAGGGATTAATATCTAGTATCGAATATCATATTTTCTATGGGGTTCAGTGCCATAATACATGCATATACATGGCACTAGGGGAGCATGCTAGAGATTAACAAATGAAACAGGCAGTCATTCTTGCTGTCGGAAAGTCAAGGAAACAGTAATCAGGAAGATGAATTATTATATATATACAGATGTCTCATCTATGTCTAATTCGTATTGTTAACGTTCCTTTCTACAATAATGATATGCAAATTAGCAGGCACAAAGTTGTTGGTAACATCCCTTTTAAGGAAATTTCACTAGAATAATGCTGTGATAGAACAGTGTAACACATTCATGTATATTTGGGCAGGTATAGTTTTGAACTCATTAATTATATTTCAAGGTACATACATATAGTGACACATGGCTTTCCCTTGCTCTGACATTAACCACCAGGATATAACAAGACATAAAGAGTGACTGTAATATGTTCATATTTAGGGAAGAAACTGGACTAGGGATTCAAACATTATCGTCTCTTCAGCCAACCAGGATAGTTATGCACTGGATTTCTCACTACCTGTATTAAACAAAAGAGCTATGATTTGAAAGCTCAATCCAATGTTCTGATACAATGAAAATGTCTTTGATGTTATTCTAAGCAGAGGATCTCATCACAAGAGTTAGCCAATTGAATCATTTCACCTCACTCTGGCTTTGTATTTTTAAAAAATGACTAAGATATATTTTGCTTTATCTTTTATTTCAAATTAGCAATCCATTTGTTAATTTTTCTCTTTAAAATCCTTTACATATCAATCATGAATACAGATCTAAATAGTAGTCACTTACCAGGAAGACTAGTACCAGATGATACATGAATAAATTAGTCAATAAACTCTTAGGGATTCTAAAGAAAGTAATCTGAGTAACTATCAGGATGTCAATTATCAAATTTTTCTAGTTTTAATTGAATAATTGTAAAATAGAGAATCCACATCTTAAGAATTACATTTCTGGGTCCTATCCCAAGCAGCTTATTTTCCAGGTAGAGTAAGAGAGAAATAAGGTCGTTTTCATTGACTTTAGGGTGTCTAATGTTTCTTTGGGGCTTCCTTAGTGTTTCAGTGCTAAAGAATCCACCTGCCAACACATGAGATGCAGGTTTGATTCTTGTGTGGGGAAGATCCCCTAGAGAAGGAAATAGCAACCTACTCCCAAGGACAGAGGAGTCTGATGGTCTACAGTCCAGGGAATTGTTTTTTAAAATGTAATTATATTATTCAGTTACTCTTTTCAGGGCTGAAAGATAACACCATTCTTTGAGTCCTATTCAGCAAAAGAATTGCAATGAATAGATCCCCAAATTTATTAGTATAACTTAAAAGATAGGAAAGGGAAATTGGAAACTGAATTTGTAAAATATTCTCCATGGTGCAAGAAACCCCCCTCTGCTGAAACTGCAAACCAACAGACTGTATCTAATCCATCAATTACTTTGTCTTTATGAATCAGTTTAAAAGTAGGTGGTAAATGATGGGACACATTTTAAATACAAAGCCAGCAGAGAGTCACATGGGGTTCTATATGAATCAAAGTTTTCACTTCTCCCTGTCCTATGTGTTACTGTAACCACTGAAATGGCTTATAGTATATAGGACACAGAGAGCCACTCTGCTAATCTGTCCCCACAGACCTGATGGTGCAGTCTGCTACAAAATCACTTTTCATTTTAAACTTCAACATCCTTTAATAGAATGTCAGGGCTTCAAAAATAATCATATCATAGCTAAAGTGACTTAGAACCTCCGTTTCCACTGCACGCACCACCCCACACTTTGTCTCTCCTCCCCCCTTTCTTTGCTCTTAACTTTTTGCCTAGAAATCAAATTCTTTTCTGAAAAGTAATACAAGGAGGAGGAATATTGTTATATGAGACATTAAAAAATATTTCTTTCTCAATTACCTTTTCTTTAAAAATAAGATATAATCATCCAAAGGGAATGACTTTTCATCACAGATTTCTGTCCTGAGGCAGAAGAGCTTTCCCTTTTCTATAAGGAAAGTCTTCATCGAAAATCAAACAAAAACTGTTACAAAAGAGAACTCTGGTGGCAGTTTCAGGGTAACTTGCTGGCTCTTTCTTGGGCCTGTCTTACTGGGTTCTAAAGAGACTTTTGATTTCTTTAAAGTGAGATGTTAAGGAAGTAACCTATTGAAACTACTAATCTTTGACCANTTACAAAAGAGAACTCTGGTGGCAGTTTCAGGGTAACTTGCTGGCTCTTTCTTGGGCCTGTCTTACTGGGTTCTAAAGAGACTTTTGATTTCTTTAAAGTGAGATGTTAAGGAAGTAACCTATTGAAACTACTAATCTTTGACCATTGCTGCTGAGAAAAATGTTTCCAAACGGAACTGCATGGCCTCCCTCACCAGGAGATCACCCTACAGATGAATGAAGTGCTGAAATGAAAAAGCCTCCGATTTCAACTGAAGAGTAAAATCGGTGACAGTATTATCATGAGTATAATATTCTCAGAATATTTCTTTGAGCTAATAAAATATTTAAAAATAAGGACAATACCTGATACCTAAGTTTGAAATTAAAACCACACTTTAAAACCAAAGTAGACCTATGTAGAAATTATACTTTGTTGTTTTTTTTTAAAAGGACTTCCCAGGTGGCACTGGTAGTAAAGAATTTGCCTGCCAATGGGCTTCCCTGATGAATCTGATGGTAAAGAATCCACCTGCAATGTGGGTGACCTGGTTTCAATCTCTGGGTTGGGAAGATCCCCTGGAGGAGGGCATGGCAACCCTCTCCAGTATTCTTGCCTGGAAAAATTGTACAGGCAGAGGAGCCTGATGGGCTACAGTCCACGGGGCCACAAAGAGTCACACATGACTGAGCAAATAAACACACACAAAAACAAACCAAAAGAGGCATTATGTTCAGTTTTGTTCACATAGCATCAGACATTATTTCCATAATGTTTTTAATTTTAGTGTATTTCTATCAAACTTAATAAAAAGAACTAATATATTTTTGTACCCAGTATATGTATGTAAAGTTCGGGGGCTTTGAAATCTAGATTTAGTATATAAACAAATGCCTTAA
Organism: Neotragus pygmaeus; assembly: GCA_006410875.1. Lineage (NCBI taxonomy): Eukaryota > Metazoa > Chordata > Mammalia > Artiodactyla > Bovidae > Neotragus > Neotragus pygmaeus. The sequence continues at coordinate 345,327 of SJYV01021415.1, read as the reverse complement.
TATTCAGTGTAGATGATTAAGTCTTAGTCAGAGCTATGCTAAATTACAGCTATGCACACACAGAGTACACAAATGACAAAATATTACACACAACCAAATTGAGTTGCCTCTTGCTCAACAAGCTTTAATCAAATGGAAAAAGCTAAACTGAAGAGCTGCTTTCTGAACATGCATTTCAATAAACCATAATGTTTGTGAAATGAGAACATGGGAAAAGAGGATATCAATAAAAAGAAAACAATTCCCCATGAAAATTATCCATTTACCATATTTCAAATACAAATTTAGGGAATATTGCTGCATACTGATACATGATAATAGAGCCAAGCTCATATGTTAAAAAAAAAAAAATCCCAGTAACTCATATTTGAGTAGGTCTAGGCTGCCAGTTTTTCTTACCTTATTTCAATGTATGCATGTCAGGCAACTGCTTTAGTAAAGAAACTCATGATTTAAAGATGTTTCATTGAGACACTTCAACAAAATGTACCACTCTTTCCCCAAAATACCAAAAAAGTCTCATTTCTATTTCTGGCACCATTATATCTGGCACAAGGGAATAATTATAAAGCCCAATAGCAATTTAATTGTCATCTTAGAAAACTGTTACTATCTCAGGAATGTATTTTGGGATAATCATATCAATACAGAATAATTATTATTTACAATTATTTGAATGTCAACAGGGTGTCATGTCCAACATAAATCTTTCCAGCACAGAAGGCTTAAACATCACCACCATATCAACTGTTCAATGCAATTTCTAGTTAGCAAGATCTAGAAAATAATAACCAAAAATGTTACCTCACAAAAACTAGTTAGGTGGTGGGAAGAAAAGCTTAACTAAGGCTCCTATCTAGCCAAGGAATTTCACTGTAATTCTTGGTATAAGACTTCAAAATTTTCAAGAAAATAAATTGTTTTGATTATACTTTCAACTTATATCCTCTGATTTAATAAGATATATAAGACATATTTTCCAAACACTGGCATACAATTTAAGACCACAAAAATCAAGATCTCCTTGGGAACAAAGTAGTGACAAACTCTTTGTAGCTCCTTGTAGTTCTTCATAGCCAGAACAATCAAACAAGAAAAAGAAAGAAAAGGAATCCAAACTGAAAGGAAGAAGTAAATTTGTTACTATTTGCAGATGACATATTAGAGAAAATCCTAAAGATCACACACACACACACACATACACACACACTTGATAGAACTAATAAACAAAACCAGAATGAATTAAGAAAACCACTTTATGATGACATCAAAAATAATTAAAATACCTAGAAATAAATTTAACCAAGGAGGTGAAATACATGTATTCTGAAAATTACAGGACACTGATGAAAGAAATGTAAGGAGATACAAATAAATATAAAGATATTTCATGTTCATGAACTGGAATAAGTAATATTTTAAATGTCCATACTACCTGAACTGATCTACAGAGTCAATATAATCCCTATCAAAATTGCCATGAAATTTTTCACAGAAATATAATAAACTTTTTAAACTATTTATAGAATCACCAGAGATCAATCTTCAGAAAGGCCAAAGCTGGAGGCATCACATGTCCTGATTCTGAATTATATTACAAGGCTATAGTAGTCAATACAGTATGTGCCAGAAGCCAGCGGGAGGAATGCAGCCCATGACAAGGTCATGAGGAAGGAAGCCTGACAAAACGCAAGGACATGATCAAGTTTCAGGGGTTCCCCCTGGAATTTCCTGAGCATCCACCCCCCAAGACCAGAGTCTGCCTGCTTTACTGTGTTATGCTTTCTACCTACTCTTCTGTCACTAACAGGGGGCTGTCCCCCCACCACCTTTTTCTAGAAAAAAAAAATTAATTTAGAGCTTTTAGATAATAAATCTGGGCATAATATGAGTGTTTCAATCCAAAAACCCCTCTGATGGCTTTCTAGCCTGCCTGCAGGACTCGTATGGCTGCACATGTGATTGTTTGAGGCCTCCTGACTGCAGGAGGCACAGGAAGCTTAAAACATCCTAGGAATGTAGGGGCTTCTGAGGAGTCAAAAATCATTAGAATAGGACTGATTAAAGGTTTCATTTGTTGAGCCAATACTTGCTACCAAATTTTCATATCTTTTATTTGTTGATATAGTTGGTATACAGAAAAAACAAGTAGCAACATTAGATCTTTGAGTTAAGTACCTTCTTTGTTATAACCCACTGCACCTTTGTTCTACAGGAATGTAACTTTATTTAGTACTTTGAGGGTGATGCAGAGCAAAGAAAAAAAACACTTCTAGGGAAAAGGAGTTTTCTGGTTGATAGACAATTATCCAGGAAGAGAGCCATAAAAATGTTAACAAGCCTCTTGGCCAGAAGATAATGTAAACCACCTGAGACCTTTTGTATACGGGAAAGTATGCAAAAAGAAAGCCTTGTTTGTCTCAGTGAGGGTCAGGACTGCTGCCCCTGCATAACTCTGCATATTCCATTATTTCTTTATGTACAACTTGGGGTATATAAGCTGATTTTGAAAAATAGTCTTTAGAGTCTTGCCCCGAGGCTGGGCTTCCCCATGTTGTTCTTTTCTCCCTTTTTCGGCTGAATTCCCATCTTGGAACGTGGAGGCTCATCATGTCTACTTACTTGTCCCGGCTTTTAAGATCTGTAAGAGAGAGAGCCCAAGGCGGGGCACTCTCCAATATTCAAACGGGCGCCAGTGGCCCAACATAGATGGTGCAAGTTTCTTATGTGGAACTTTATTGGCTCTCCACATAACCAAGTTATTCAGCCTCTTTTCTCCACGTAATTTTCCTACTACACTAATTCTTCCTAATCTAATCTTATATTTCTATATTAATAAATAAATAAGTTTTCCTCACCAACGCCATCCCTGCTTCGAATTCCCTGGATCCACTGGGGCTGGACCCGGACAAGTATGGTATTNTCAGCCTCTTTTCTCCACGTAATTTTCCTACTACACTAATTCTTCCTAATCTAATCTTATATTTCTATATTAATAAATAAATAAGTTTTCCTCACCAACGCCATCCCTGCTTCGAATTCCCTGGATCCACTGGGGCTGGACCCGGACAAGTATGGTATTGCCATTAAAAAAGACAACTAGGTCAATGGAACATAACAGAGATCAGATACAAACCAACACATAGATAGTTAATTAATTTATCACAAAAGAATCAAGGAAAGACGACAGTGTTTCAACAGGTGGTGCTGAGAAAGCTGCACAGCCACATGAAAAAGAATGAAACTGGACCCCTACCTTATACCATGTACAAAAATTAGCTCAAAATGAATTAAAGATTCTAATGTAAGACATGAAACTATAAAACTCCTAGAAAAAAAATAGGCAATAAGCTCCTTGATATAAGTCTTGGCAATGATAGTTTGGGGGACTTGATACAAAAAGCAAAAGCAACAAAACCAAAAATTAACAAGCTGGGCTACTTCAAGCTATAACTTTTCTGCACAATGAAGTAAATCTTTGACAAAAAGGCAATCTACTTACTGGGAAAAAAAATTATTTGAACCTGAGACCTATAAAGACAGACCTGAATTAGCAACTAGGGACCAGAAAACAGGTTATTAACAAACTCCCCAGGTGATCCTGATGCCCACTGAAGTTTTAGGGGCACTGCTTTACCCTGTAAACTAACCATTTCTTTAAAAAATTGCAAATCATATATGCAGTAAGGGGTTATATCCAAAATATATAAGGAATTCCCACAACTCAACAGTAAAAACAATCTAAATCCAAAATGGGCAGAGGATCTGAATACACATTTTCTAAAGAAGACATATGGATGACCAACAGAAACATGAAAAGGTCCTCAAAATCACTAATTATCAGGGAAATGCAAATCAAAAGCACAATGAGATATCACCTCAGACTTGTCAGAATGGTTATTATCAAAAAGTCAAGAAATAACAAGTATTGGTAGGGATGTAGAGAAAAAGGAACCTTTGTAAATTGTTGGTAAAAATGTAAATCAGAGCAGTGACTATGGAAAACAAGTTTAAAAAAAATCCACAAAAACATATAAAAATAGAACTACCTCATGAGCTAGCAGTTCTACTGTTGAGTAGCCAAAGAAAATGTTCACTGAAGTATTATTTTTAATAGCCAAGATACTGAAACAGCCTAAGTGTCCAGGGACAAATGAATGGATAAAGAAGATGTGGTATATATACATAATGGAAAGTTTTCAGCCATAAAATGAATGAAATCTTGCCATTTCTTGCAACATGGGTGTATCTTAAGGGAATTATGCTAAGTAAAATAAGACAGAGAAAAACAAATACTACATCATCTCATTTATAAGTAGACTCTAAACCAAAAGCAAACCTAACAAAACAAACAGTTCATAGACATAGAGAACAGATTGGTGCGTACAAGAAGCAGAAGGTTGGGGGTGAGCAAAATGGGCAAAGTGAATCAAATGTCACAAATTTCAGTTATAAAACAAATAGGTCTAAGTGATGTAACATATTACGTGATAACCACAGTTAACAATACTGTGTTAAATATTTGAACCTTTCTAAGATATGCAGATGACATCACCCTTATGGAAGAAAGTGAAGAGGAGCTAATAAGCCTCTTGATGAAAGTGAAAGTGGAGAGTGAAAAAGTTGGCTTAAAGCTCAACATTCAGAAANGGGCAGGAGAAGGGGACAACTGAGGATGAGATGGCTGAATGGCATCACGGACTCGATGGACGTGAGTCTGAGTGAACTCTGGGAGATGGTGATGGACAGGGAGGCCTGGCGTGCTGCGATTCATGGGGTCGCGGAGTCGGACACGACTGAGCGACTGAAAAGAACTGAATTGAACTGAACTGAGTACGAAGGGTCGTGAAGAGTTGGTTACGACTGAGCGACTTCACTTTCACTTTTCACTTTCATGCATTGGAGAAGGAACTCTCAACCCACTCCAGTACTCTTACCTGGAGAATCTCAGGGATGGCAGAGCCTGGTGGGCTGCTGTCTATGGGGTCGCACAGAGTCAGACACGACTGATGCGATGCAGCAGCAGCAGTAGGAAGAAAGAGTGCACTAGGTCTATAAATCCTTCACAAGCGAATCATTTTGAATGTAGAGACATCAACATGGAGGACAAAAAAATTTCCTTTTGTATTTTTTCCTCCATTTCTATTACATAGAGTTTCCTTCCACTTTGCATTTTTTATTACATCACCATTACCTGGATTAGAAACTGACTGAGAAACATTTGTTTTATCTTAGCAGAAATGGAACTAGCCTCCAGGGAATTAAATTCCTTCCATTCCACACACATTTACTTGCTTTTTTTGTTTGTTTGTTTTTTTGTTTTGTTTTGTTTTGTTTTTAATGTGTAAGACACAATGCAGGACTCAAGCATGATCCAGACATGTTCCCTAAATGTAAAAACCTTGGACATTGGGAATCATCAGAAGCTTGGGTCTGAGACAAGCTGACCTTGCCTGGAAAAACGGAAGTCAAAATTGTAACACAGAGCTGATACTGGATATCCCACTAACACATTTCCTTGTTCTTTGTTCTTGCCCTTTGAAAATAATGACAATATCTTACATTGGCATGGTGATTGTAATAACTGAAGGCGTGCTTGCTTGTCTTACCTCATTTTATCTTTGCTTCTTTTCTGTTCAGTGGAACAAATACTATATCTTAACAACTGGAGAAACCAAGGCTCAGAAGGGTTTCATTTCTTTAAATGAATTGAGCAGATTATTAAGAAATTATTTCAAGCCCTGAATTATAAAAGACAGGGGAGGGTACAAAAACTTATTTCCACAACTGCACATGGATATTTATAACAGCTTTATTCATGATTGCCAAATCCTGGAAGCAACCAAGATGCTCTTCAGGAGGTGAATGGATGAAATAATCTATAGTACATCCAGAAAATAATATATTTTTAAGCACTAAAAAAGTGAGCTATCAAACCATGAAAAACATGGAGCACCTTAAATTCATATTATTAAGTGAAAGAAGCTCATCTGAAATGACTAAATCCCAACTGTATGGCATTATGGAAAAGGCAAAATTATGGACAAATAAAGAGGCCACAGATGCAGAGAACAGTGGGGGTGGTTGCTTCTTATACCTGCACTTGTCTCAGGACTGCCCTTGGCTGATGGGTCTACTTAGCCCAGGCTTTTAAGATGGTTCATTCTGCTTCTTCCAGAGAATCAGTCAATTCTCCAAGGATTCCTGATTTCTCATAACAGAGAATGGTGTTTAAAAACCAAAGTCTGAGTCTTGCAAGTTCTCATTTCTACCAAGGAGTGACTGCTTCTAGGCTCTCAGTGGACAGATCTAGGAACCATGTGTATGGATAATAACTCATGTGTACATACATATATATATACATACATACATATATATATATATTATTTTGTAACTCTGTTTACCTTATACACGTTTTATAAAACATACCTTTGAGCTTTTTTAATAACCGCAACCTGGTCCACCGTATGATTCATTCTTACAGTCAACTCTATCCTGATTTGCAATTTGTTTCTCAGACAGTAAGCAATATGACTCATTATCTGCAGTATATTGACTTGTATGTTCAACCCTAGTATACACATAATGCAATTTCAGAATTGCTGAACCCATACCACTCTAAGAAAGGAATTCACCAACTAGCGTACAGCATTTGTGGACAGTTCTTTTCATCTTTCAGAAAAGGCAATGGCACTCAACTCCAGTACTCTTGCCTGGAAAATCCCATGGATGGAGGAGGCTGGTAGGCTGCAGTATGTCTTTAACCCTCAGTTTTTCAGTCAGATCACTGTTTCCAGAGTTATTTAAGTTAGCTCCTTTCTTTCTGGCTTTCTTCAGAGTGGTTAGGTGAGACATTTGTAACTCAGTTAGATTCCTTTGTCAGAGTCTGCATTTCATTTTAGGTACCTATTGTTCCAAATAGGAAAAGGAGTATGTCAAGGCTGTATATTGTCACCCTGCTTATTTAACTTCTATGCAGAGTACATCATGAGAAACGCTGGGCTGGAGGAAGCACAAGTTGGAATCAAGACTGCCAGGAGAAATATCAATCACCTCAGATACGCAGATGACACCACCCTTATGGCAGAAAGTGAAGAGGAACTCAAAAGCCTCTTGATGAAAGTGAAAGAGGAGAGTGAAAAAGTTAGCTTAAAGCTCAACATTCAGAAAANGAATCAAGATTGCCGGGAGAAATATCAATAATCTCAGATATGCAGATGACACCACCCTTATGGCAGAAAGTGAAGAGGAACTAAAAAGCCTCTTGATGAAAGTGAAAGAGGAGAGTGAAAAAGTTGGCTTAAAGCTCAACATTCAGAAAACGAAGATCATGGCATCTGGTCCCATCACTTCATGGGAAACAGATGGGGAAACAGTGGAAACAGTGTCAGACTTTATTTTGGGGGGCTCCAAAATCACTGCAGATGGTGACTGCAGCCATGAAATTAAAAGACGATTACTCCTTGGAAGGAAAGCTATGACCAACCTAGATAGCATATTGAAAAGTAGAGACATTGCTTTGCCAACAAAGGTCCATCTAGTCAGGGCTGTGGTTTTTCCAATAGTCATGTATGTATGTGAGTGTTGGACTGTGAAGAAAGCTGATTGTTGAAGAATTGATGCTTTTGAACTGTGGTGTTGGAGAAGACTCTTGAGAGTCCCTTGGACTGCAAGGAGATCCAACCAGGCCTGGCGTGCTGCAATTCATGGGGTCGCAAAGAATCAGACATGACTGAGCAACTGAACTGAAATGAACTGAACATTTTCATGAGAGAAGTGGCATGCACTTAGAGGAATGGGAAGAATTAGAAGGCCACTTTTGCATTTGATGGGATTCCCTGATAGTTCAGTTGGTAAAGATTCTGCCTGCAATGCAGGAGACCTTGTTTTGATTCCTAGGTTGGGGAGATCCATGGAAAAGAAATAGGCTAGCCACACCAGTATTCTTGGTAACTGTGGCTCAGCTGGTAAAGAATCCACCTTCAATGTGGGAGACCTGGGTTCAATCCCTGGGTTTGGACGATCCCCTGGAGAAAGGAAAGGCTAACCACTCCAGTGTTCTGGCCTAGAGAATTTCATGGACTGTATAAGCCACGTGGTCACAAAGAATCAGACACGACTGAGCAACTTTCACTTTCACATTGCATATGATCCACCAGAGGTATAGCATTATCCTATGTAACACAAAACAACAACTGACGGGTTATGATTTTGATACTGTTATTAGGGCTACACTTCACACAACTTAGATATGCTTAGCTGTAATAATATAAATTAGCTAGAATCCAGTTCACTGTAACTCTCAAATAATTAGGATCTGTGACATTTCAACTTATCTGGAAGATACTAATGATAGCATGTTAATAACAAAAAATACAATTCATAGGTAACTTTCAGGAGATGCTCCAGATTTAGTATAAAGATGGTTTAGTCTTTGCAGCTTTAACATATAAACTCATCCATACTATGAACTGCTATGCTAACAGATGACCCTGAAGCACTGTAGTGTTTTAAAAGAGAGATTTTGTTAAAATAACTTTAATATAGTAGGTAAAAACAAAGTAGACACAGGTATTTTAGAAAACTTTTAAATAATAAAATGTAAAACAATGGGCTTTTTGCATAATTGTCACTTCAGTAGAGCATTTAAACAGTATTTCTTAGGCATCTATTAATCAAGGTTTTAATATATTTTGTGAACTCTAAGTTTTAAAGTTAGTTCTATTCGAAGTGCTTTATGTATTCTGGAATCTCAAATAGGAATTAAAGATACAATAAACTGAAGGATTTCAAAAGCATATTTTTAAAACTTAGAATGATGAGTTAGATACAATCATAATTGAATCCAATTGAAGGCAAATTAAATTGATCAGAGTAGAGGAACAATTCTCACACACTGAAAAGAAGCCTTTATTCAGGATAGAATATTAAATGAAAAAATTATGTTCAAAATCCTTCCTGGGCAGAGCAAACAGCCATTAGTCTGGAGCAGGAGCAGATAGCATTGGGCTCCACTTCAGCAGCAACCACATTTTCCTCAAAGAGGGAAAAAGCTTCTTGATTTTACTTGGAATAGTTCAAAAAGAAAATGTTTTTCTCTTGTAGAGTATCTTATGTTTAATAAGTTCAGAAAACTAATTAATTAGCATGTTATGTAGCATATATAGTTAACATACATACATGTCTGCCTATATCTGTGGATATTATTTTTTTAATTATTTATTTTGTACTGGAGTATAGCTCATTAACAATGTTATGATAGTTTCAGGTGGACAGCAGAGGGGCTCAGTCATAAATACATATGTATCCATTCTTCCCCAAACTTTTCTTCCATTCAAGCTACCACATATAATGTTGAACAGAGTTCCTCATGTCCTAGAGTTGGATCTTATTGGTTATCTATTTTTAATATAGCTGTGTGTACATGAGGATCCCAAAATCTTGAACTATCCCTTCTCCCCATCCTTCCTGCCTGACAACCATAAGTTTGTTATTTAAGTCTGTGAGACATATATGTATATATAATTTGATAATATAACATATATATGTATACATAATTCATATTCCTACATGTATGTACATATCTGTGAATATTTTTCCACAACGATTACCTCCACCACACCAGTAAGTACCAGACTAACCTTGTCATGTTCCACAGACAAAAATAATAAGGGTGGAAAAGACTTTAAGAGGGGCATTCAGCATCAGCTATTTTAGTATGAGCATTATAAATCCTTTGACCTTTTGCCATGATTATTGTTCAAAGTAAGCAATATTTTTTTAAACTTTGGATTATTAGAAACAAAATTTATTTAAATGTTGTGAATCACATTCTGCATCCCTACTTTATGAAGCTGTTTTTGTCTTACTAAAATATCTGAATTAAAATGTTCTTATTCTACCATTTTAATGCAAAACAAAATTCTAATACTGCCTTAAAAACTGATTTCTTTAAAAAATTAACACGAAATTGCTAAGCAATGCCTAAATTAACACAAATCAGAGTGCATTACATGGCATTAGCAGCTAATTTATTGAAATCATTACGTCTGCTGTTAGAGAACACCATATGCCGACTCCAGAAATAACAAGCATTCAGAATCAGGGTCATTGCCTTTATATTTGCATATGTGGTACGTTAATTGATCTCAGGCGCATATTAAAATTAAAACTGCATTTTTCTCCAATATTCCCTAAGAAGTTTGGTTATCATTATGTTATTAAGGCAAATGTTTATTTCTAGATTATTTCTTTTGCCTATGTAAATTAACTTACACAAATCATTATTAGTTACGTTTCCTTATTTTCCATGGGCTTCCCAGGTGGCTCTATGATAAAGAATCCACCTGCCAATGCAAGAGACCTGGTTTTTTCTGTGCTATATTCTGTGATATTGAACAAAATTGATAAGATATGCAATTGTCAAAATGCAGGGCTTTCTGATCTTATACATTTCATTGATAGGAAAGGGGCGGGTATCTCGTGATATGACATATCACCCTCTGAATCAAATTTCAGGGTAGCCTATAGAAAACCAATCTATAGTTCCCCATTCCTAAAATGAACCCAAAATTTCTAACTTGAAACATTACACTAGTAAGACTACTTCAGAACGTATGTGTGTGTTTATGTATCTCTGTGTCTAACTGTTCTGGGGCTGCTTCACATGAATATTACATGAGAAATTAGGGAATATCTTAATCAAATAGTTAAAAAGGAAAGAGATCCGCTAACTTGAAGAAAGGTGGCACTAGTGGTAAAAAATCCTCCTGACAATGCAAGGGACGTAAGAGATATGGATTCAATCCCGGGGTCAGGAAGATCCCCTGCAGAAGGAAATGGCATCCCACTCCAGTATTATTGCTGGGAAAATTCCATGGACAGAGGAGCCTGTAAGTCCCCCGTCCATGGGGTCAAAGAGTTGGACACAACTGAACATCTGAGCACAACATGAAGGAATATTTCCCCTAATCATAGGAAATGAAACTCTGAAATAAACCTACATATTGGGGGAAAATCTTCAGGAATTCAAGTTTTGTTTTGTTTTTTTTAAGCTGAAGAGAATAGGTTAAACTTTTACTGAACTTGAACTCAGAGATGAAAATAATTATCAGACATTATCTTATAAAGAAAACAAACAATCTTTAGATTACACACACAGTAGTAGATTGAGTGACAGAGAGATAGGCAAGTAGACTTTTTTTTAATGAAGAAGCAATCTTAATTGTAGAGAGGCAGTTATAGATATTAGAAAGCATACAATCTTCCTGTGTATCAGGAAACCTGAATTCAAAGAGTTATTCATTTTCCAAGAGCATCAGCCTCATATGAAAGTATGCAGTTGAAAACAGTCTCTAACATTCAAATGTTAATGAAATTAACACTTCTCTTCAGCTTTTAAATTCTGCAAATAAAGCCCACTGTATCCAAAATGACAAGTGAAAATCAATGACTGGAGTCTTAGGTGATCATGAGATTTATAAACTTCAAATTGAATAAGTTACATAGAGCAAAGGGTTGCCCTTTCCTTTCTCTCATCTACTTCCTTGTTTCATCCTCCTATTTAGCCATTTGTTAATCTAATAGGACAAAGTCTGGTTCACTGATTGGGCCATGTTACTAAAAAGTAATCTTGTTCTTGATGTGGCCCCAATCTTCTGCTAATTTTCATATCTTAAGATGAAAGTTGAGACAGGGACCCTTGGGTAACATTTGACTTCTTCTCTTTTCCTTTTCTTTTTCTTTTTTTTAAAGTACAATTAATTTACAATACTGTGCTAGCTTCAAATGTATACCAAATTTATTCAGTTATACATACATAGGTCCATTCGTGTTGCTGGAAATGACATTATTTCATTATTTCTTAAAGCTGAGNTAAAAAAAAAAGAAACAAACAAAAAAAGTTGAAACATGCATTCAAAGAGCCATTAGCACTTTTGTTTTTGTAATACTAAAATTATTTAAAGTGTGGGAAAAAAAGAAAAAAACATGTGTTTGAAAAATCATTTCTGTTCCACAAGGTACATGATTAATACTGGAAAGTCAACACAAATGAGGTACTCAAAGGAGACAGAACAAATGCCCAGAAAACTATAGGGATCTGTCACCTTTGCACTACATGAATTTCTGCAGCTCAGAGAAGATTATTGCCCTTTTAATATTACTATAGTCAGCCATACAGTTGGAAATTTCACTTGTTCCTTACTCTTCATAATGTCCTTTATCCACATCTCCAGAAAACAATGTCAGGCAGAAATCAGAAGTTGAGACGGGAGAATAAAACAATAACCACGCTTTGTGATAGTTATGCTCAATTCACACCCTCAAGGCATAGAAAATTGTGATGCATGTCTAGCCATACATGTTCACATTTATTCATAAGCTGGAAAAGCTGCTGATTTGCAGGATCTACCTCCATTAAGAGCATATGGATTTGCTATAAACTGATACCAGTGCTCTGGAAACAACTGAGCAAAATAGGAAATATCAGCCAATATCAGAAAATTTGGAAAACTCAGCAGTGATCACAGGACTGGGAAAGATCAGTTTTCATTCCAGTCCCAAAGAAAGGCAATGCCAAAGAAAGTTCAAACTACCACAGAACTGCACTCATCTCACATGTTAGCAAAGTAATGCTCAAAATTCTCTAAGCCAGGTTTCAAAAGTACATGAACAGAGAACTTCCAGATGTTCAAGCTGGACTTAGAAAATGAAGAAGAACCAGAGATCAAATTGCCAATATCCACTGGATCACAGAAAAAGCAAGAGAATTCCAGGGGAAAAAAATCTGCTTCTGCTTCATTGACTACGCTAAAGCCTTTGACACTGTGGATTACAGCAAGCTATGGAAAATTCTTAAAAGGATAGGAATACCAAACCACCTTACCTGTCTCCTAAGAAACCTGTATGCAGGTGAAGAAGCGATATTTAGAACCAGATATAGAACAAGGGACTGGTTCAAAATTGGGAAAGGAGTACATCAAGGCTGTATATTGTCACCTTGCTTATTTTACTTTTATGCAGAGTACATCATGATAAATACCGGGCTGGATGAAGCACAAACTGGAATCAAGCCTGCTAGGAGAAATAGCAATAACCTCAGATATGCAGATAACACGACCTTTATGGCAGAAAGCAAACAGAAGCTAAATAATGTCTTGGTGACGGTGAAAAGAGGAGAGTGAAAAAGGTGGCTTATAACTCAACATTCAAAAAAAGAAGATCATGGCATGTGGTCCCATCTCTCCATGGCAAATAGATGGGAAACAATGGAAACAGTAATAGATTTTATTTTCTTGGGCTCCAAAATCACTGCAGATGGTGACTACAGCCATAAAATTTAAAGATGCTTGCTCCTTGGAAGAAAAGCTATGACCAGCATAGACAGCATATTAAAAAGCAGAGACATTACTTTGCCAACAAAGGTCCATCTAATCAAAGCTATGATTTNCAGATGGTGACTACAGCCATAAAATTTAAAGATGCTTGCTCCTTGGAAGAAAAGCTATGACCAGCATAGACAGCATATTAAAAAGCAGAGACATTACTTTGCCAACAAAGGTCCATCTAATCAAAGCTATGATTTTTCCATAGTCATGTATGGCTATGAGAGCTGGATCATAAAGAAAGCTGAGCACCTAAGAATTGATGCTTTTGAACTGTGGTGTTGAAGAAGACTCTTGAGAATCCCCTGGACTGCAAGGAGATCAAACAAGTCAATTCTAAAGGAAATCAGTCATGAATATTCATTGGAAGGATAGATGCTGAAGCTGAGGCTCCAATACTTTGGCCACCTGATCATCGGAAAAGACTGTGATGCTGGGAAAGATTGAAGGCAAGAGGAGAAGGGAATGACAGAGGATGAGATGGTTGGATGGTATCACAGACTCAATGGACAAGAGTTTGAGCAAGCTCTAGGAGCTGGTGACGCACAGGGAAGCCTGGCATGCTGCAGTCCATGGGGTTGCAAATAATGAGACAATTCTGACCAACTGAACAGTACTGAACTGGGTATGCTTGGGGTACAAAAAACCTTTGGAATGTGAAAAGCAGAGCTTCATACAGATTTTATCCTATTCAGCCTCAGTTATCCTTGATTCATCTACCTGTTCATAAAAGAAGTCTGAGATTATGGTAAAGAAGAAAACAGTAATGACCCATTTCTAAAAGGGTCCCATTTATAAAACTTGGCTTGACATTCAGGAAATGTTTCCATGATTTTCCTCAATCAAACATTCTGGCACATATCTTCTATCACCATGCTGCTATAACCCATTATTCAAAAAGCATGACATATATATGTGACAGTTCTTGAATGTGTGAAATACTTATATGCCTTTAAACATTAATCCTGATATTCCTTTATTTAGAAATATTACATATGTTAAACAACACCTATCAATGGACATCCATCTCATATGTTTCCTTTCCCAAGAAGCTTTGTCTCATCACCTCAATGAGAGGTATTCTGTTCCTTCTCAAAACTTCAGGCTATATTTCATCTATTCTACTGTCATATTCATCAAGACTCTGCTTTTATTATAGTTAATTGAAAAGTACACTGTTTTGTAANTTTCCCAAGAAGCTTTGTCTCATCACCTCAATGAGAGGTATTCTGTTCCTTCTCAAAACTTCAGGCTATATTTCATCTATTCTACTGTCATATTCATCAAGACTCTGCTTTTATTATAGTTAATTGAAAAGTACACTGTTTTGTAATGAAATCATAAATGCCTTAGGGCTTCCCAGGTGGAGGTAGTGGTAAAGAACCTGCCTGCCAATGCAGGAGATATAAGAGACTTGGTTCAATCCCTGGGTCGGGAAAGTCCCCTGGAGTAGGACATGGCAACCTACTCCAGTATTCTTGCTTGAAAAATTCCACGGACAGAGGGGCTACAGTCTATGGGGTCACAAAGAGTCAAACACAACTGAGCACACACACGAGTGTAAGTGCCTTAAGCAAAGGGACTTTCTTTTTTCTTTACATTTCTGCTTCACACTACACATTACATAACATCCAGTAAGAGACACTTAGTGAGATGCTGGCATGAAGTGAATGGATTTGATAAGATTTCTCATTCAAGTCTTTGATAAGATTTCTCACAACGTGGTTTGGCCACATGTTATGTTTCTCCAGACAATGGATTGGCTTATTAACAGGTTTTTATTTTTTTCATTAATAGAGTATAAGGCTTGTTTAAATCACCCAAAAAGGATCTAAAATAATGAGACATGGGCTTCCCCATGAGGAATATATTTGCTCATTCAAATATATTCTTTTAGAAAGCAAAGGAAATAAGGGAAAATGAAAGGAGTAAGAAATAGAACTAAGCAAGGTGGTATGCATTAATGAGATATGCAATTTCTTGTTGCTGCTTAGTCTTTAAAGTCATGTCCGACTCATCGCCACCCCATGGGCTATAACCTGTCAGACTCCTCTGTCCATGATATTTCCCAGGCAAGAATACTGAAGTGGATTGCCATTTTCTACTCCAAGGGAAGGGAGCAGGAATCAAACGTGCAACCCAGGGATAAAACCCACATCTTTGTCTCCTGTATTGGCAGACGGATTCTTTACCTTTGAACCACCTGGGAAGCTAGATACACATTTGAACCACCTGGGAAGCTAGACCCTGAAGCTTTTTTTGTTTGTTTGTTTAAGTGATATGAATACAACAGCATCTCCATCTTTTCTGGGAAACTTTTCAAATACAAGTGAGAAGGGGTATCCAAGAAAGGATTCTTCAAGAAAGATTGTATTTGAGAAAGCTGATAAGGGTAAAGTTGTATAGATAATCAAAGTTAAATTTACTGAATAATTTTCATTTCTAGTAACACACAGAGCAAAATTTGTTGCGGCTTTAAATTTATGCTATAATTTTGTTAATTTAATTGAACTGCAACAGAATATAAAAATAAATATCTCAATCGGTAATATAGGCTAAAAGTATATTACTTTTCTGCAAATAAACACTCACACACACACATAATATCTGTGTATATACACACCCCCACATAAAAACATACACAAACTTTGCCAAAATATTAATGCTTTTAATTGTGACATATAGCTAACATATTTGGATCATAAAAAATTGCTGATATGTCAGCTTGTGGTAATTACCAAGAATAATATTGGCAATTTAACTTACAATAATTGATTCCATAATCAATAACATGAGATCAAATGCTTTTTATGTTGGGTAGGAATGATTCTAAGTTTTTACAGTTATATATTAAAATGTTTCACTACTCTACATGAAGCTAAGAAAAAAATCCATTGTACTTAGAATTCATGATTTTTTAAATAATATTAAATAAGAGTATTAGTAAACTAATGTTCAAAATTCTCCAAGCCAAGCTTCAGCAATACGTGAACCAAGAACCTCCAGATGTTCAAGCTGGTTTTAGAAAAGGCAGAGGAACCAGAGATCAAATTGCCAACATCTGCTAGATCATCAAAAAAGCAAGAGAGTTCCAGAAAAACATCTATTTCTGCTCTATTGACTATGCCAAAGCCTTTGACCGGATAGATCACAAGAAACTGTGGAAAATCCTAAAGGAGATGGGAATACCAGACCACCTGACCTGCCTCTTGAGAAATCTGTATGCAGGTCAGGAAGCAAGTTAGAACTGGACATGGAACAATAGACTGGTTCCAAATAGGAAAAGGAGTATGTCAAGGCTTTATATTGTCACCCTGCTTATTTAACTTCTTTGCAGAGTACATCATGAGAAATGCTGGGCTGGATGAAGCACACGCTGGAATCAGGATTGCCAGGAGAAATATTCATAACCTCAGATATGCAGATGACACCACCCTTATGGCAGAAAGTGAAGAACTAAAGAGACACTGGATAAAAATGAAAGAGGAGAGTGAAAAGGTTGGCTTAAAGCTCAACATTCAGAAAACTAAGATCATGGCATCCGGTCCCATCACTTCATGGCAAATAGATGGGGAAACAGTGTCAGACTTTATTTTGGGGGGCTCCAAAATCACTGCAGATGGTGACTGCAGCCACAAAAATAAAAGACACTTACTCCTTGGAAGGAAAGTTATGATGAACCTAGACAGCATATTAAAAAGCAGAGACATTACGTAGTCAGCAAAGGTCCATCTAGTCAAGGCTATGGTTTTTCCAGTAGTCATGTATGGATATAAGAGTTGGACTATAAGGAAAGCTGAGCACAGAAGAATTGATGCTTTGAACTGTGGTGTTGGAGACGACTCTTGAGAGTCCCTTGGACTGCAAGGAGATCNCTAGTCAAGGCTATGGTTTTTCCAGTAGTCATGTATGGATATAAGAGTTGGACTATAAGGAAAGCTGAGCACAGAAGAATTGATGCTTTGAACTGTGGTGTTGGAGACGACTCTTGAGAGTCCCTTGGACTGCAAGGAGATCCAACCAGTCCATGCTAAAGGAGATCAGTCCTGTGTGTTCACTGGAAAGACTGATGTTGAAGCTGAAACTCCAATACTCTGGCCCCCTCATGCAAAGAGCTGACTCATTTGAAAAGACTTTAATGCTAGGAAAGATTGAGGGCAGGAGGAGAAGGGGATGACAGAGGATGAGATTGTTGGATGATATCACCGACTCAATGGACATGGGTTTGGGTGGACTTCGGGAGTTGGTGATGGACAGGGAGGCCTGGGTGCTGAGGTTCTTGGGGTCCTAAAGAGTTTGACATGACTGAGTGACTGAACTGAACTGAAAAATAATATTTTACTTATAACTCAGCTGACAGATATAGTCTTTTATTTTTGACTGGACCGACCATTTTTAAAGTTGTTATTGAATTAGTTATAATACTCATTCTGCTTTATGTTTTGGTTTTTTTGGCCATGAGGTATGTGGGATCTTAGCTTCCTGACCAGAGATCAAACATGCACCCCTTCCATTGGAAGGGGAAGTCTTACTTGTTGGCTACCAGGGAAGGCCCCAATATAGTCTTCTAAAATTATTAAATAAAGGCCCAATCATAAAAGTTATACCTTTGACTTATTTGGCAAGTTAAGAACAAAATATTTATATAAATGTGCATGTTGTTCACTGATATATGTACATATGTTCACTGAATAGTGAGGATCATTATTACAACTTTAAAGATGTAGATTTCCTGGCCATCTCAGTATTCTTTCACAGTATCCACTCACCATTTCTAGAAAGATAAAGGAAACAAAAAGATTTTGCCAATACAGACACATTGTCCAATGGCCAACATTAGTTTTTCACTTAGTTACAAGGCTGTCACTTGAAATATTAAAATTCTATATTTATTTTGTAGTTGTGCTCATAATCCCACCTTATCTTTTACAGTTAGGTCTCATTCTTTCATAAAATAACTAGGAAATATGTAACAATACCTATTTAATGCATTGATATTTTTTTAATTCTGACTAATGAATAACATTCAAAATGCTTGGAAAATAAACACATATAAGTACATTGTGAAATAGTGGTTTTAAGAAGAGTCCATAGTAATAGGCAACACCCTATAGTACTTAACTGAGTCAACCATGGATCCATACACTTTTATATTCTTCCTGTGTCCTTAAAATAACTCTAGCAGGTCAGTATTACTCATACTTTGAAGATGAGAAAAAAAAAGTACAAAAAAGTTAACTAAGTTGTCAGAGGTCACATAACAACTAAGTGGTAGAGGTAGAATTTAAACATAAGAAACTTGGTTCCAGGGTTCATATATTAATAACTAATCAAAGCATTATTCTCTCAAATCATTTCATCACAGACAAAATATTGTCTTTATCCCACAGGCCACGAGTTTGACTGTGTTTTATTTACATGTGTCTCCATAGTTGAGCAGAGGCCCTGGTACACAGCAGTCATTCAAAAAAGATTTTGACTTGAATTAAGAAATTAAGGGAAGATGCCACTTTAGATATCTATTCCCTCATGAGAAAGCATATTCATATCTAGGAAGAGAATCAAAGCAAATCTTCACAAATTTGAAAACCCAGGGAAGTGATCTGTTTTGTTCCCAAATTCAACAAGATACTAAGCTGGCATGCCTTTTGGAAAGGAGATGAGGAATTTAAGCAAAAATAGATGAGGTAATTAAATACCAGTGTAGGACATATGGCTCAGAGATAGCCTGCCCTTGGAAACTAGTCATTCGCAAAGGGAAAGGAGGCTAGGAAGAAAGCTGAGAATGTGACTGTGGGTCATGGCCAACAATATACCTGAAGGGTCTTTATTCTAAAAAGTTAAAAAAACTCATAATTATCCACACTTGAGATCACACAGAGCCAGAATGTACCCAGTGATTGGTTACGTAGCCTGTTGGTCAGAGGAACATCACCATGAAACATAGAGGATTTTTTTTTTTCTTCTTCGATTACAATTTCAACCTTTTTTCTTTTTCAGCCACTTTACCCCTAATTTCTGTTTTCATTATTTGTTTAATTTAATTTCTTAGAAAAGCTATGTCAGAAGCCATCTGATGACTTTGTAAATGCAAAGAGCCAATGTTGTGTAACAGACAATCTAATGACATAGTGTTTAGTGTTCCCTAAAGCAGGAGACAGATGAAGAGAAACGGTGAACCGGCAACCTTAGCATAATTAAGACAAGCCTGAGTGCTTGCCATGGTGCCATTACATTAATCTCACATCACTGGCACCTAGCTAAAATTTATGAGATATGTAAAAGGGGCCTTTTCAACTGACCTTGATAAGGCAGAGTTATTTATCACGTGAGAGAATAGTCAGCAAGCTAGGGAGAATGAGGTATATTAGAAATAAGTTGGCAGAGAGATTTAAGAGCAGTGGGCTGCAAGACACTTTGACAGAAAAGATCAAGAGAAGTATTTCCAGTACTATGAACTTTAAGCATCCTTGATAAGAAAAACCTAAAACCATACATCATGTTAATAAGCAATATATATGAGAAGAGGGAAGAGTAAACCCCAAGTTTTAAACTCATACCAGTTCATTCACTTAATTTTAAGTATTTCTTTACCGAAATCATGAGACTTTGTGACCACAATGGATTCCAAATAAGTTCACACCCAAATAAATAACAAAATATACTGATTGTGAGTTCTTTTATCGATTATTGTATATCCATGGCTTACTACGAGGTGGGGTGAAGTCGCTCAGTCGTGTCCGACTCTTTGCGACCCCGGAGACTATAACCTACAAGGCTTCTCCGTCCATGGGATTCTCCAGGCAAGAATACTGGAGTGGGTTGCCATTGGATCCCAACAAATCACCAGATCTTTCTATAGCTGGCTGCTACCTGTTCTTCAAGTCTCAGTTTACATATCACCTCTACAGAAAGGTCTTTCCAGATCACCCCATCAAAAACCTACCACTATATGGAAATAACTTTGGTATCACCTATATATTTACTACTTTCTTTTCCTCTTTGGACTCAAGGTCCCCTCTCTTTGCTATTTACATCTGTGCCAATATAGATCCAAAATCTAGAAAAAGACATACGATCCAACATCTAGAAAAGGTCTTCGCAACCCCATGGACTATAGAGTCCATGGAGTTCTCCAGGCCAGAACTGTGGAGTATTCCCCAGTATATTCTCCAGCCTTTCCTTTCTCCAGGTCATCTTCCCAGCCCAGGGATCAAACCCAGGCCTCCCGCACTGTGGGCAGATTCTTTGCCAGCTGACCCACAAGGGAACCCCGAGAATACTGGAGTGGGTAGCCTATCCCTGCTCCAACAGATATTCCCAACCCAGGAATTGAACCCGGGTCTCCTGCATTGCAGGTGGATTCTTTACCAACTGAGCTATGGAAGCCCAGAAAAGGACATAGTTGGTGCTTCATAAATGTATGTCAAATGAATGAAATGTTTTTTTTATTAAATAAATAGTAGAATTTTAAAATGGAAAAATAATGATTATTATTCTTTAAAATGTGTTTTGGTAGGTATATACTTTTATTTTAAATCATTGTGTTATCAGTAGTAACACATTGACGATACCTGATAATGGCTACCCTTCACTAAAAACTTCATGTGGTAAATGTCATTATCAAATTAGTCTACTCTGATTTATTTTTAAAAATCTCAGACCTTTTCAACAGTGGACACTACTGTTGCCAAAATATGACAAGCCTTCTTAAGCCACAACCAGGTATAAACTTCAAATATTTCAACAAGAAATATGGAAGGACACAAAGTGCTTTTGTTGCTGTTGGAATTTTGCTTATTCTATGTCCATATAAAATGTATCACATAAAATCATGTAGCTGTAATCTGTAGAAACTGCCATAATGTATGTGACATTTTATTTCTATTCATGGACCAATTAGTCATCACAAGGATCCCTCATTTTGTGTAACGGGCAATTTGAATTTCTTTTTAGCTGTGTCAAATATAATTGAATTTATACTCTAATAAAACAGAGATGGATGTATAAAATTCTGTATTTATACAATGAAAGCATTATGGTCTTTGCAATGGGTACAACAGCACAGCTTTAGTGTTTCACATAGGAAAACCACACTGGGTCAAGCAGATCTGATTGATTTTGGATAACTCCAGTACCAATATGGCTTTCTTTCCACACTTAAATTCTGCTTCTCTGTCATTTCTTATTTGATAATTCTTCTAGGCAAAAGCACAGACTAGCTAAAATCAGCAAATCACACAAAACAATCTTTCTAGACTTTTACTATACCTTAAAGCTACAGTTATAAAAGTTAGGTACATTTGGCAGCTGTTATATTATGATGAAAGTTAGAAAAGCAATCTTTTTAAAAAATCCCCAGATTATTTAAGCAAATATAACAATACTTACAAGAAAACTTGACTTGCCTCTGTTCCTAGTATAGTCACTTTAAAAATCCAATTAACATCCATACACATACAGAAAATTAATCACTTATAGTGTGTGTTTGGAGCTCCATTCTGGATCTATGTCAGTGGTACAGGCTATAATGATACCTCAAGGATCATAAAAGGTTTGGACTATTTTCTTTGCATGTACATATGCAGATTATTAAATTTGCACTTGTAAGAAATTATTTCAAAATTCATTATATTAGAGTCATTAAACATTGTCCATTTAATGTGAATGTGTGCATTTTAATGCAAAATATCAATTATTAAATAACCATAAAGAATAATAAGTTGTGAGAGTAGAAGAGAGTAAGTGAATTACCTACTGAATGTCTCCATTTGAAATAAATTTCTTTTGCTCTCTAGGATTTTTACAGACAATAATATAATGATCTATCTACCCATGGCAGATTCATGTCAATGTATGGCAAAACCAATACAGTATTGTAAAGTAAAATAAAGTAAAAATTAAAATTAAAATAAATAAATAAATAAATATTTGGTAAAAAAATAAAAGCAATATATCATATTTAGTGTTTGTTGCTAAACTTATCCAAGTATGTTGACTCTTTAAATCTACTTCTTAGCATTACTAAAGTTACATAAAGAAAATATTTAAACATCTTGCAAATCATAGAATGTTGCAGATTTCTATTTGCAATGAGAATGTTGAAAGATGGTAAAAGGGGTGATATGGTCTATATCTATATTTCATAATTTTATAATTTAACAATCTTATTTTATTAAAGAAAATCAGCTGCATACTTATAATTATTATCATCAAAGCAATAAGTGTTCATAATGATTCAAAGGCTAATTCATAGACCATCATATCTTATTTCTGTTCCTTCTACTACTATCAGTTTTTCTCTCTGTCTTCATATTAATTTAATGAGATAACTTTTGCTTTTCTAATTAGTCAAAGGACCAGTGGGATCATCCTCCTTCAAAAATATGCCAATATCAGAGACTTACTTTTCTTTCAAATGCTGGTGAAACTTAATCATTTTCATTGTTTGTGTTGGAATACATACTTTTCCCTTTAAAATTAAATTGGAATCTCAAGAATGCACTGGTCATTAGTTTCTAGAGAGGGTACTTAAATTAGGACAGTACTTTAATCTAGGAAAGTTCTCACATAAATAAGCTAAAAATGCTTAATTGTAGAACATAAATGTAATTATACTCTAAAGTTTTAGAAGACAATTATTTCTCCTAACAGAACTGTGAACCCTTTTTTTAATTGTCTGTCTCCCCTATCATCTGACTTAAATAGGTACCATGAGAATCCACAATCTTGTCAGTTTTGTTCATTTCTACAACTTCCCAGAAAAGTGCCTGGCACATAACAACAGACATTTACCCTACATTCATTATTGAATGAATGGATGTATACATGATAAGAAGCTAAAATACACTTTCTTGACTAAATAATGTCCGTGATACATCATCTATGCTTTGCAATTTTTCTTTTTTTTTCTTTTATGTATTTTTTCTTATTTTTTTTATTAATTAATTAATTTTTTTAAATTTTACTTTACAATACTCTATTGGCTTTGCCATACATGGGAAAAGTGAGTGTTAGTCACTCTGCTGTGTCCAACTCTTTGCAACTCCATGGACTGTACCCTTGAGGATTCTCTGTCCATGGAATTTCCAGGTAAGAATACTGGAGTGGGTAGCCATTCCCCTCTCCAGGGTAGCCTCCCAGTCCAGATCAAACCCGGGTTTCCCACATGGCACAGAGAGTCTTTACTGTCTGAGCCACCAGGGAAGCCCCAGTGTGAACAAAGACACCTATAAAGGCAATCGGAGTGCAAAATCTTTCTAGACCTTTATGAAAAATTTTAGTTGTTTCTCATTAACACTCAACTAGACAGTTTCATTATTTATTTATTTTTCTGTTAAAAACACCAAATTGGACTGTGAAGAAGGCTGAGCGCCGAAGAATTGATGCTTTTGAACTGTGGTGTTGGAGAAGACTCTTGAGAGTCCCTTGGACTGCAAGGAGATCCAACCAGTCCACTCTAAAGGAGGTCAACCCTGGGATTTCTTTGGAAGGAATGATGCTAAAGCTGAAACTCCAGTACTTTGGCCACCTGATGCGAAGATTTGACTCATTGGAAAAGACTCCGATGCTGGGAGGGATTGGGGGCAGGAGGAGAAGGGGACAACAGAGGATGAGATGGCTAGATGGCATCATGGACTCGATGGACATGAGTCTGAGCGAACTCCAGGAGTTGGTGATGAACAGGGAGGCCTGGCGTGCTGCGATTCATGGGGTTGCAAGGGATTGGACATGACTGAACGACTGAACTGAACTGAACTGAATATTTCCCAATGAAACTTGAGTGACAAAAGTTACTCCTGTATTCTTTTATTTTTTTAATGAGATGATTCAGATAGCAGTTTAGACAGCATATTCATTCATTTATCAAATTCTGATTGGTTGGTTTACCTTATGACTCCCTTCATCCATTCATTTTCAACTTACTCATTTTGAACAAAGCTCAAACAACCTATAGAATAATTTTTGGTCTTTATAACTTAATTACAATGGATAAAACAATTTTGTTAAAAAGAACTGATGTCAAATAGATTGCTTGAAAATAAAACAAGATCTTAAATCACCATGTGATGCCAACACATACTGAATCAACAAATGAGGGCAGTAGTTCATTACCAGTGTGAACACTAGCCATCTCACAAATGTAGCAATAGTTAGGCATATAGGCATTTTTTACTAGTAGCACATGCTCATTAACTTGTTCCTATAGCAACCAACGTATTTTTAAGGTGACATGAAAATAATTTTTTGTTAAACTCAGGTACCTTACATCAGGACACCTGGAGTCAGAATGGTTAATCTGTTTTTAATATTTTAAAGAAATAAAAAGTCTTTAACACATGCTGGAAGGTTAAAGAAGAATGAAGTGATTAATAGTTTTCCCCAATGACAAGTATGAAAAAAGCCAATATTCAATATTTTAACTTTTTAATAACAAATCAGGCTAAAGTTTGATCAATCACTTTTAAAACTTATTGATAAAAAAAGCTGCTCGCAGACATGTCTTAAGTGTCTTTCATACTTTTTTTTCTGAAGTGAACAGTAATTTTTACTTGGAATGTTGTAGTCAGATAACCTTATTCACCCCAAAGTTGATTCTAGAGCAATAGAATTAGCTATTAGAAAGAAGTAAGCCACAGTGAAAGGAGAAAAAAAAAAAACAAAAACACAACAACTTGTAGAATTTGTAATGAAAGAATAGAAATGGAATTAAACTTAAAGAAGGTCTGAAGACTTGGAAACAGACTATGAGACCAGATGGAGCCCTGAAAATCTACTCACTCAAATCTTCCATTGCAGATACCAGAAACTGAGGGTCAGAGAGGGCAGATGACTGACACATGACCAAACAGCCAGAACTGGGTCAGTGGATTTGACTCACTTAGTTCTATACTCTTTTAGTCTTCATTTTTGACCCCCCCAAAAAAAAAAAATTGAGGGGATGAAATCGTAATTAAATGGGCTTCCCTGGTGACTTCGACGGTAAAACATCTTCCTGCAATGCAGTAGACCCAGGTTTGGTCCCTGGGTCGAGAAGATTGCCTGAAGAGGGAATGGCTACCCACTGCAGTATTCTTGCCTGAAGAATTTCATGGACAGAGAAGCCTGGTGGGCTTCCATCCATGGGGTTGCAAAGAGTCGTGCACAACTGAGCAACTAACATAACACACAATGGTAATGAAAAATGGCGAGAAAAATCACATTTCTATGGGTATTACGTACTGAAATTGTTCTTCCCACCTCCCTCAGTAGTATCAATAGCCCTTATTTTTCTTGTTCTAAACAGCACAATTAAAAATTTAGAAGTCATGTGAAAGGGTCACAGATCTACATTTTTCTTCTTCTTACTCTAATTAGTTTACTAGTTTCATCAATATAATTTAGCTGGTTTTCTTTAAACGATCCTGATGACATTTGCCTTCTCCTTCCATAATATTCAGAACAGGACACAAACTACTATATTTGTAAAATAGTACAGTTAGATGTTGTAGGAATTAGTGATTCATTTAAAAGGCATGCAATGGGTGAAAAGTGTTCTCCGAAATCATAATCTCTTATCAAACTAAAGACTTTCTTCTGAATTAACGCTGCACCTAGTCAAATACAGATATTCGGGAAATGGAAACCATCTACTTCCTTTGTAACCATGAATCTCTTTAAAATGTTATTGTATTAGTCAGGCTTACCACAGGTTCTAGTCTCAGCTCTCACTGAGTCACTTTATGACCAAGTTTATAATCACTTTAGATGTCTGGGCTTCATTTCCCTTACTTATAAAATGAGGAAGTTGGAAAAAAGTTATCCCTAAACTCCTGCCAGGTTGCTTTTTTACATGGGTAGTGTTACATTGTGTGACATGGTCTAAATAGCAGAATAGTTTATTTCAGGATTACATAATGACCATCAGAGAATGTTCTGATAACCTAAGAACTGGGGCATTTTCTAAAACATAACTTCTACATGATCAAATGGTTTAGTGCAATGTTAGGTATGACATCAAATAATTTTAAAATATATTTTTACATCCTGGCTCACAAGATATATAGACAGATAGATATGGATACAGACATAGATCTTTCAATTTTATAAATTCATCCTGTGATCAATGGCATCGATTTTGAAGCCTGGATTAGACAACTTATTTATTTACTTCGACAACTGATTGTAATATAGTGCTTTACAACACATTGAAGCAGAGTTGCACAAATTGCCCTGGTTACTATTTTGAAAGGTAAATAAGCAAAAAATTCTACTGTGTCACACATATAGGCACAGAATTCAAATGAACAGAACAATGCTGTTTGGGAAATGATGGAAAAATGATATACTAATTTAAGCTTTGTGGTATTTAATGAACCACATAATGTACCATAGAGACTCCAGGACTTTTAATGCAGAAATTTTCCAGAAACAATGCACTGCCTTGTAAGGCGAGAGCAAGATGGCAAAGAATTGAAAGAAACCAGAGTTACCCAGATGGCTGGAACACAGAGAGCTCGGGTGAGTGATAAAATTGAAATGGGTAAGCCTGACTAATACAAACAAAAATTTTAAGAAATACATGGTTATCCTTTTTCCCAAAATCCAGGCACAGTTGTTAATAACGATCAAGCTAAAGTACCTCACTGAACCCTTGAAATCACTTGTTCTCCCTGTATCTGTCTTTATCATCACAACATCCTGTGATATGGTATCATCACCCTAATTTATTACAGAAGGAAACAGACTCTGAAGTCACGTACATAACCAGACTGTCCATCACATTTATCTCAGAAACATTTCAAGGCAAGTAAGAGTAAATGATATGCTTGTTATTCACATGGGCAAAAGTAATGGAATCTATTTTACACCACTTAACATTGTTTTGCCCAATCTGACTAACTTCTGGAACCATTAGAGTCACCTGAGATTTTTCTGGCTCCACCTCAGACCCATTTAATCATAATCTCCAGGGAAGCTGCCTGGGAATTTGTTAATTTGAAGTGTCTCCCCAGGTGATTTGGGTGATTAGCCAAGTTTTGGAGACTGTAGTAGTACAACTGAAAGTTAAGAGGATACTGTCTCATAAGTTTAGGATGTTTAGAAGCAACATGCACCCATTGCAAAATTGACTCAATCCTGTTTCTCTCTACAAACAGGCTTGATAGATGTCTTTGTCACAAGTGAGTAGACAGACTGCCAAATACCACCTATATTTCTGGGTCAGAGACAGATTGGAACTCCACCAAGAGAAACTGGGCATTCGTACTTGGTCTATTTCCATGGCGAGGACAAAGCAATTCTAATCTTACTGATCTTTTCATTAAAGAATAAAGCAATCTCAGGGCATTAACTGCTGACAGTAACACAGACCATGGATTTCATGGATTAACCAAAGCACAAACATTCTAGAACACGTCTGTAGAACAATTCTTTGTTTGTATAGAACAGGAGGCAAAAATGTAATAAGTCTGAGTTGAACAGAGTTTAATTACTTAATATATTTGTCATTTAAGAATTTGTGCGCCCATCAGCATAGCAACAGTCTCTCATAGATGCTTAGAGATTCTGTTATGATATCACATGATATGAATAGTACTCAACCGCTTTCAAAGCACTTTCACATATATTAGCATGCTTTATCTTTACAATAAAGCTGTGAAGTGGATAGGAATTCTCAACAAATCTAAAGGATTATTATAATTAAAATGTATTCTTTGCAGAATGCAAATACCCTGAGGTGTTTCTGATTTACTTTTGGTTTCATGCAAAACAAGATATACATCACCACTTACACTCTGTGAAAAACAATTTCCAACTCTAAAATATTCATTAAATACTTTTTCTTAAATGGAAAATAATTTATGCAATGCAGATTTAGCTGCTGAATTTGAGTTTAAAAAAGAAAGTGAATCAAGTAATCAGGCTGCACTACATTAAATGTCAAGCATATAGATCCTGATTTATTTCATCAGAACAGTTTCTTAGCTCTGCTGCTTCAAATGCTTCAGTCGTGTCCGACTCTGTGTGACCCCATAGATGCCAGCCCACCAGGCTCCTCTGTCCCTGGGATTCTCCAGACAACAACACTGGAGTAGGTCGCCATTTCCTTCTCCAATGCATGAAAGTGAAAAGTGAAAGTGAAGTCTCTCAGTCGTGTCCTACTCTTTGCAACCCCATGGACTGCAGCCTACCAGACTTCTTCGTCCGTGGGATTTTCCAGGCAAGAGTACTGGAGTGGGGTGCCATCGCCTTCTCCGTTTCTTACCTCTACCAAAGGCTAAATCCTTTCCCCAACTCAATAGGTCACCTAAAGAATAGTGACTATAGTGAAACACTACAGTAAAGATTTTGCTCATGATAATTTGAATTTTTAAAATATTTTCTACAAGTTAATTAAAATTGAAAAACAAAGTTGTTATTTTTAGAGCTTTTATTCACTAGCAATTTTATCCTTTATTCTTCCTTACTGAGATCCCAAATTTCTAACATTGTCTCAGTAATATTTTTTCTGTTAGAAAAATTTCAAAGATAAACTTCAAAAAAAATTTGTTTTTTCTGGATAAAGTGAGCATAGCTAGGAAAGTTACCACGTGAGGAGAACACTATGAAAGCCAAATATTCAAATACCAAATATTCAAATTACAACAAAGAACTACTTAGGCACACAATAATTTATCAGTTATTATTCAACTTAATATTATCAACAGGTTCAGGAAACATTTAAGTTTTTCTCAGAGACTCCATCTGAGTTTCTAATTAAATCACTTTTGTATAGTTCTTGTTCTTCTCTGCACAAAAGGTCTTTCTTTCCCCTCCATTCTTGCTCTCCTTCCTTCTTTGTTGATACTGTTTACTTCCAAGCCTGCCTCTGAACTCTCTGTCTAATTAGCTCTTGATAGATCTACTGCCCTGTTTCCACAAACATTTAATTCTGCCGTCAGTCCCATTTACATTACAGCATGTTGCATTGTCTTTTACCAGCCTAATTTTGTTTGAGTGAATGTAAATCCCATTAAACAGTCACCTATTAGACTGTGGCATATAAACTCCAAAAGCCTCTTTATTACAAGACTGAACATAAGGCCCAATTGATAAAAGATTTCTGGGACATTTCAATTTGTGGTTGACTTCAAATATTCTGTCTGTTTTAAGCTTAGGCAGCTCAGTTTTTCAAAGTATCTGACAGAGTATTTGAGTATCTTTCAAACCCTATATTCCATGGCATAACATAATAAACATCACTTGCTTGTTGGCTTTAGAAAAATACATATATTTACTTATACCTAAACATATGTTAAAGATGTATCCTTCTCCTTTTAGTTATTTTATTTTTCCCCATGGTAATACAACTATATTATTTCAAAAAACTACACAATGGTGTTTACAAATATCACGATGGCTTACAGGTCCCTCTGGAAAGAGCTCTTCTTAAATATTAAACAACTGTGCAGAAAAAGTGTTTTCTGAAGAGGGCTAAGACATAGCATTTTAAGATGCAGCTCATCCAGAGGCAAGAAGATGCTGGCATCAGAGACAGCTCCGTCTTCTAATTAGAATGCAATTTGATAGCACCAAAAAAGAGAAAGATGATTTCGGAGATCATTAAAAGTTCTGGAAGGAGACAATAGCCAATTATCAGAGTTAGTGATGTTTATACCAATATATACAAGCAGATGAGTGTCAGCTACTGGTTTCTATCTAAGTGAGGGCTCAGTGTAGACTTTCCCCAAAGCTGAGTGAATCATTCAGCACTATGGTCACATCATTGTGTGGTTTCAAGTAAGGGTGAGAATGGCTTTTTTTCCATTTCCTTCTGGTAATAAACTCAGAAAGACACCCATGAAGTGCAAACCCTCATGCACAAAATTATTTCTCACCCCTGCAGGCTTGTCAAAGCCAATATTTCAGGGAAGCACAGGTTGCTGAAAGGGACTGTGATTTTTTTTTTTTTTTTGACTGCTGTGAGTCTCTAAGGAAAACAAACATTCCAAAAGAGACTGCAGCCAAAATTGCTAATAACTTCACACAGCTCTTTTGCCATGATGACAAAATCCACAAGAAGACTGAATAAGCAATGGGTGAGGCGGTCAGCCACAGCTATTTGTATAGAAATAAAAATATGTATGGTATCAAATGCTAGTTATGGAGTCAACCTCTATTAAGAATATAAACACTCATGGATACAGTTTTGACAAATATATGGACTGTAAAGTGAATAATTATTAACAGACATTCAGCTCGTTCTAAGAAACATAAAAGAAGATTAGTGAAGCAAAGTGGATGGTTTATGTTGTTTTAAGAGCATAAATGGAAGGGAAATGGGCAAGATACAAACTACTATGTATAACATAGATAAGCCCCAAGGATACATTGGACAACAAAGGTGAATGCAGCCATTGCTTTCTAATAACTTTAAATGGAGTATAATCTTTAAAACTATTGAATCATTATGCTCCACATATGAAGGTAATATATTATTATAAATCAATTAAAAAAGAGCCTATAAAACAACTGAAAATCAGAAATGGATCTGTAATGCAAGAGTTGCATCAATACTCATCCATATTTATAATACACAGCTTCTCAAATAAATCTAAATTCTTGAATGTTCAGGCCCAGAAATACCAAAGAGTAAACTATAGAAGCAATTTTCTTAGATAATAGGTTCCTTATATCTCTCTACATATGTTTCACTTGGGTTAAGACTTGATTAGATATTATGTGTATGAATCTGACATGGTTGCTTCCCTTTATATCCATTACATGGTTTTAAGGACGGCAGTACTACAACATTTGATAGTATCAGATAAAGCATAATGGCTACTATGAGTTTCATTCCCGTTGGTTGTTCCTTTATGGTTACATCAAACTTCACTGAGGCTAGGATTTCAAAGGGAGAGGCATGCATCAGTTTAGTGTTACTTATTCCCAAAATAGTCAATTTACCTACTAATTTGGTTCTTGTGGTTCACTAAAGTTATTTTTTTTCTGACATATTAACATATTGTAAAATATGACTAACTTCTAATTTTTAGTGCTGTGCCTTGAAACAAATCAAGAGATATATAATAAGTATACTGATGGAAGTTGTAAGTCACTAAATCCATGATTTAAAAAATATGATGTTGTGAAAGTGTTGCACTCAATATGACAGCAAATTTGGAAAACTCTGTAGCGGCCGTGGGACTGGAAAAGGTCAGTTTTCATTCCAGTCCCAAAGAAGGACAATGCCAAAGAGTGTTCAGGCTACCACACTATTGTACTCATTTCACATGCTAGAAAAGTAATGCTCAAAATTCTCCAAGCTAAGCTTCAACAATATATGAACTGACCACAGAAAAATCATGAGAATTCCAGAAAAATTTCTGCTTCATTGATTACACTCAAGTCTTTGACTACATGAATCACAACAAGCTGGAAAATTCTTCAAGAGATGGGAATACCAGACCACCTGACCTGCCTCTTGAGAAATCCATATGCAAATCAAGAAGCAAGAGTTAGAACCGGACATGGAACAATGGATTGGTTACAAATTGGGAAAGGAGTACATCAAGTCTGTATATTGTCACCCTGCTTATTTAACTTATATGCATTGTACATCATGAGAAATGTTGGGCTGGATGAAGCACAAGCTGGAATCAAGACTGCTGGGAGAAATATCAATAACCTCAGATATGCAGATGACACCACCCTTATGGCAGATAGTGAAGAGGAACTAAAGAGCTTGTTGATGAAGGTGAAAGAGGAGAGTGAAAAAGTTGGCTTAAAACTCAACATTCAGAAAACGAAGATCATGGCATCTGGTCCCATCACTTCATGGGAAATAGATGGGGAACAATGGAAACAGTGAGAGATTGGGCTCCAAAATCACTGCAGATGGTGAGTGCAGCCACGAAATTAAAAGACACTTGCTCCTTGGAAGAAAAGCTGTGACCAACCTAGACAGCATATTAAAAAGCAGGGACATTATTTTGCTGACAAAGGTCAATCTAGTCAAAGCTATGATTTTTCCAGTAGTTGTCTGAGTGTTGGACCATAAAGAAGGTAGAATGCCAAAGAACTGAATGCATTTGAACTGTGGTGTTGGAGAAGACTCTGGAAAGTCCCTTGGACTGCAAGGAGTTCAAACCAATCCATCCTAAAGGAAATCAGTCCTGAGTATTCATTGGAAGGACAGATGCTGAAGCTGAAGCTCCAATACTTCAGCCACCTGATGCAAAGTGAGTTGGTAACGGACAGAGAAGTCTGCATGCTGCAGTCCATGTGGTCCCAAAGAGTCGGACACAACCGAGTGACTGAACTGAACTAATGTGAAGAGCCAACTGATTCTAAAAGACCCTGATGCTGGGAAAGACTGAAGGAAGGAGGAGAAGAGGATGACAGAGAACAAGATGGATGCATGGTATCAGTAACTCAATGCACATGAGTTTGAGCAAGCTCTGGGAGGTGGTGATGGACAGGGAAGCCTGGCGTGCTGCAGCCCATGGGATTGCAGAGTCGGACACGCTTGAGCGACTGAACAACAACAAACCCATGAAGCTTTCTAGATCCACATAGGTCTCTGTATTAACTATAACATTTATAAAAATAATTTTTGTAACTTTTTAAAATAAATATCTGTATGTTATACCAGTCATAATATATAATCTGTATGACTATTGATGGATTACAAAATCTCTGAGTCACAGTTCCTCTTTTGGGAGCTCGTGTACACCTGTGGTGGATTCATGTCAATGTATGGCAATGCCAATAGAGTATTGTAAAGTAAAATAAGTTTTAAAAATAAATAAATTAATTAATTAATTTAAAAAAAGATTAAAAAAGAATTAACCCTAAAAATAAAAGTAGAAAAAAATCTAAATTTTTAAGATTTAAATAGGACCGTTCCATAAAAAAAATGTGCAAATTTCTTAATACAAATAACAAGCTGTAATAGACACTAGGTATACAGTAGTGAACAATCCTATTTCTCACAGAGCTATAATGAAGAAGGTAAAGAATCACATAATTACAACTTTTGATAAGTTCTATCCTGGACACTGATGGCTACAGATTTGCATCTTCAACATGTGTTTCCTTTCACCCTTCTATTTATGGAATTTTGTATTTTTAAAGTCAATCTGTCCCAAGGAATTATTATAAATTGATCCCTCTGCCTATCTATGGCACAAGTAAACAATCACAAAATCCATCCCTAGTCAATGAGATGACCTTGTTCCCTGTTCACAGTGATGGACATCTATCTGAGATGAGGCATGTTCACTGCACTAAGAACACAACTGTGATGATAATATGAGAATAGAATTTCTTTGGGCCACTTTGTCACAATTAGGGAAAAGTCTGGCTAAGAATGAAGCCAAAAGAGAGAAGCAGAGTTAAGATATTAAGACAGTGAGAAGGTGTCCTAATGGCATGATCTCACCCCCAGATCTATGTATGTTTAATACCCTGAATATTCCTGGACTTCCCATGTTTGTGAGCAAACACAGTCCCTTAGTTTAAGCTTGTTTCAAACTAGGTTTCAATCATCTACAACCAAACGGACTATAATTATAGGTACAGAGGACAACAGCAGAGTAAAATGAGAATAGCATAGTGCTTCAAGCAGAGAAAATATCATGAAGATTCTCTATGAGATAAAAAAATATGTCAGGGTATTTGAGAAACTATGAACATAATAATACTATTACTGTCACCATAACTATAACTTTTATAGCTTCTAGGTCTTGACTAGAGGCCCTAAGAATGATACCCCTACCAAGAGAGTGGCTTCTGCCAGACTATCTTTTCATTTGAAACCTGTATTTTATTTAGTCTACTGGGATATCAAACAGAAGGATTTTTTTTTTTTTTCTAAATGCAGGTGTTATATAAACAGAAAGGCAGCAGAGAGAAATACTTAGATTTGGGAAAGCAGATAAGTGGCAGGCCTTGGTAAGCCACTATGCTGAAGGCCTTAGGAAATTCAAGGATAGTGTAGCAAAAAGCAGTCTCTTGACATACCTGATAAGAACACTGGAAAGGAAAGAAACTTAAGACTGAAACTAGGATTCCCCAGTTTTGCCTAAGGCTAGCCCTGGCTACATAATTCATCACATCCTTTAAATGAAATTAGGTGATTTGAAGTAGTGCTTTCCACTGGTATTAATTTGAAAGACTTGGTTTTTGAAAAGGATAAATATAGCAATTTTGAAATCCGCCTTCACTTGTTTATTCTGATTGTTTTAAGTAAATAGTTAAAAGACAGTGTGATACATGGTATTCTTTCTAAGTACTCTTGAATTCCTAAAATCTGATAATTGGAGTATCTTTGGATAACTCAAAGTTACTTTGACTAACAGAAGTTACACTCAGCAAAATATAAAGGCTTCAGGAGAAATGCTCTGAGTGAGTAGATTTCAGAGAGAGAATGTATAATTACCAATATTCTTTACAGTTTATTTACTGCCATATCCCAAGATCCTGACTCAGCCATGCTTACACAAGCAGACTTTCCCTTACTGTCTTTCTTTGTGTATCTATGGTGACTATTAATATAGTACCTGAGTGAGATTGTTTAAATCAAAGGGAGTTTTTGCCTGAAGGAGGGCAGCAGAATTGGGCCCAATGGGAGTTCTATCTGAGTATGTGAGGGCAGAATTTAGTCTACTGGAAGGGCAGTTACTAGCTAGGGATTTAACTACTGCAGCAAAGTTTTAAGGAAGAAAGTAAGTGACAATATAATAGGGCCCTTCTTGTTCCTTCACTTTCCCTAAGTAGAGTTATTTTGATAAAACAAAAAAAACAACAAAAAAAATGGAATTGGACAGACTAACTCTAAATTATGGCATCTTGAACTTAGAATTTCAATCACTGAGTCTTAAATAACACTCAGATTCTCTGTCAAACGGATTCTATAGAAGAGTTAATGGAGAATATTTAACATGTCAACCTTAACAAAAATCAGTATAAAAATATGAGATAAATATCTCCCTATGTGGCATATATCCAAATCCTTAACTATAAAAATCCCATATGAAAATAATTAATTTAAACATCAGGTATATCTTTAAAAGAAAATAATTCAGATAAACAAAGTAGCAGTCATTTTTAGATTAGAAAAAAATGACAGACACCTATTTTTACTGCATGGTAACGGCATCTGTTTCAGATTTTTAATCATTCTATTTGCATTTTTAGAGACACAAGTCATATGTATGTATATGCATACTTGTATAAATACAAATTTATACATGTATTATTTTTCTAGAGACAGAGGAAAAAGAAAGTTCATTCTGACACCCACACGTAATCATGTTCCCTTCCCCTTTCATCCTCAACATCCTCAAGTCACCACTCTGACCAGTACCTTCCCTGCTACCCTTATATATACATGTACATACACATATATATACTAACACAAGTGCTGTTTGATATAACTGTGGTAGTCTTTGTCATGCAAAATTTTTAAGTGTGAAAAATGTTTTACATTCATATACTTCAATGGGAACAGATCAAAGAAATCACCTGTACTGTCTAACAGCCATGTACTCAATATGCCAACAAGTTCGGAAAACTCAAAAATGGCCACAGGACTGGAAAAGGTCAGTTTTCATTCCAATCCCAAAGAAAGGCAATGACAAAGAATTCTCAAACGATCGCACAATTGCACTCATCTCACATGCTAGCAAAGTAATGCTCAAAATTCTCCAAGCCAGGCTTCAACAGTACATGAATTGAGAACTTCCATAAGTTCAAGCTGGATTTAGAAAAGGCAGAGAAACCAGAGATCAAATTACCACCATCCACTGGATCATAGAAAAAGCAAGAGAGTTCCACAAAAACATCTACTTCTGCTTTACAGACTACCCCAAAGCCTTTGACTGTGTATATCACAACAAAATGTGGAAAATTCTTAAAGAGATGGGAATACCAGACCACCTTACCTACCTCCTAAGAAATCTGTATTCAGGTCAAGAAGCAACAATTAGAACTGGACATGGAACAAAAGACTGGTTCCAAATTGGGAAAGGAGTTTGTCAAGGTTGTATGTTGTCACCTTGCTTACTTAACTTATATGCAGAATATATTATGTGAAATGCCAGGCTGGATGAAGCACAAGCTGGAATCAAGATTGCCAGAAGAAATGTCAATAACCTCAGATATGCAGATGACACCACCCTTATGGCAGATAGTAAAGAGGAACTAAAGAGCCTCTTGATGAAAGTGAAAGAGGAGAGTGAAAAAGTTGGCTTNAGTTTCAGACCATTCATACACACACACACACAAAACAAAATAGCAAGTAAATAAAAATATATCCTTATATGAAGACAGAAAAACAGTGCTGAAATCTGGTGTTTTAATTAGATGTTCACTTGAAATGTAAATGATTGGGGGAAATGTATCATTATTTTACTGTAATTCATTTTCACTAACAGATTTTTAAAAGAAGTATCTTTTGGGAATTAAATATGTTATGAAGAATGTAATTAAAAGACAATTTGGTCCGCCTCCCTGAATCCAGTTATAGTTTGGAATTTTTGGCCTCTCTAGTCAAGACTCTGTCAATTCTATTGATGTTCACTCCTTTTGTGCTTCAAAATCAATCATATTCCACATTACTTGGTAAAAGAGATCAGTTTCTATATAAAGCAAAATGCCTTACATAGTTCTCACTTCATGGATAAATACAATCACAACTTCACATATCTTTCTGTGTATCTAATTTAGAAGATAAAAATTGAAAATTTGCTATACTCCACCTTTCCTGTCAGAAATTAGAAACCCAAATTTTATATTATCTGTGATAAAATAGTTTGGGTTTTGTTTGTTTGTTTGTTTGTGGTTTTTTTTTTTTTTGGTGGGAAGAGAAACTTGAGAGTAGTTTTCCTTACTGGAGAGTACATTTCTTTTAAGAAACCATCATATCTAGTGCTTCAGCCCCTGCCAACTCTACAAGGTCCTTTTAAGAAACTCCGTATAGGTAAAATAAGAGTTCTTCTTTCCTGTTTACACTGGGGAACTTGCTCCCACCTATATCTAGGACTCTATTATCCTTAATCTTGCTTATGATTCTTACCAAAAACTTTCAATATGAAAGTTACTAAAACCTTCAATAAAAGAATCAAAAAATATGCTCTTTTGCACAGTTGCCTACACAACATACACCAAAGTCAAACACATAGCAAAATGATGTTTCTGTTGAGATGGAAATTAGGTGAATGAAGAGCATCTAATGGACATAGGAAATGTCAGATCAACCAAAGCTTATGGAAGTTTCAGAAACTGGAATGCCAGGTCCTAAATGATTGCTTTTAAAGAGTATATGCCATTTATTCATTCTAGAAATTACATATATTGGTCTTTATTCATTCTGTAGTAACTTCCTCTTTCAACATGAAATGCTTCTCTCTATATGCTAATAATAATTATCTCAATAACAGGTAATATTTATTGTGAGCTCAGTTTTCCAAGTGTAAACCACAGGGTAAAGGCTTACAGAGATTAAATCAGTTAATCCTCATAACAATCTGTGAGGTAGCTATTACATTTGTTGACCCCAGTTTACAAATCTAGGCAGTAACACAAAATTAACACTTCTGAGGTCATACATACCCAATAATGAAGCAAATATAGTCATAGCTATGGTTTTTTCTGTAGTCAGGTACAGATGTGAGAGTTGCACCATAAAGAAGGGTGAGAACCAAAGAATTGATGCTTTTGAATTGTGGTGCTGTAGAAAACATTTGAGAGTCCCTTGGACAGTAAAGAAATTAAACCTATCTATCCTAAAGGAAATTGATCCTGACTATTCACTGGAATGACTGATGTTGAAACTGAAGCTCCAGTCCTATGGCCATCTAATGCAAAGAGCCAATTCACTGGAAAAGATCCTGATGCTGGGAAAGATTGCAGGCAGGAGGAGAAGGAGACGACAGAGGATGAGATGGTTGGATGGCATCACTGATTCAATGGACAGTAGTTGGAACAAACTCAGGGAGATAGTTAAAAACAGGGAAGCCTGGCATGTTGTATTCCATAGGGTCGCAAAGAGTAGGACATAACTTAGCCACTCAACAAAAACAATGATTGGCATTAATGCTAGACAATATTTGAAGAATACGACGCATATCTTCTCAATGTTAGGATACACAATTTATGAGAAAAGTCTAAGTTGTTTACACAAATATTATATAAAAATATAGTGCCCAATATATCCTTCATTGTTTTAGTAAACACATAATAATGACAGTTTTCCACAGT
Organism: Neotragus pygmaeus; assembly: GCA_006410875.1. Lineage (NCBI taxonomy): Eukaryota > Metazoa > Chordata > Mammalia > Artiodactyla > Bovidae > Neotragus > Neotragus pygmaeus. Next base: position 306,718 of record SJYV01021415.1, on the reverse strand, counting down.
TTTCCATTGATATCCACTGAGGACTGATTGGTTCCAGGAGGTCCCTGATGCATACCAACATCTGCAGAAGCTCAGTTCCCTTACATAAAATTGTTTAGTCCAATGAATGCAGTCACTCTTCCCATATCTGTGTTTTCAAGTCCAAAGATTCAACCTAGCTTTCTTATCCATTCATCTGCTGATGGACATCTAGGTTGTTTCCATGTCCTGGCTATTATAAACAGTGCTGTGATGAACATTGGGGTACACGTGTCTCTTTCAACTCTGGAGAAAGCTGTGGTACATATTCACAATGAAATATTACTCAGCCATTAAAAAGAATACATTTGAATCAGTTCTAATGAGGTGGATGAAACTGGAGCTTTTTATACAGAGTGAAGTGAGCCAGAAAGAAAAAACACCAATACAGTATTCTAACACATATATATGGGATTTAGAAAGATGGTAATGATAACCCTCTATGTGAGACAGCAAGAGAGACACAGATATATAGAACGGACTTTTAGACTCTGTGGGAAAGGGAGAGAGTGGGATGATTTGGGAGAATGGCACTGAAACGTATACTATTAGGTAAGAAGTGAATCACCAGTCTATGTTCGATACAGGATACAGGAGGATACAGGATGCTTGGGGCTGGTGCACGGGGATGATCCAGAGAGATGATATAGGGTGGGAGGTGGGAGAGAGGTTCAGGATTGGGAACTCATGTATACCCGTGGCTGATTCATGTCAATGTATGGCAAAACCAATACAGTATTGTAAAGCAAAATAAAGTAAAAATAAAAAAAAAAAAAAACACAAAAATTCAACCTAGTGCTAATCAAAGTTGAATCCGAAGATGCAAAACCTGCAGATTCGGCAGACCTACTTTATCTATTCTTAAGTCACATATTCTCTCTACTGATATTTACTGAGTCCTAACCATGTGCAAGGAATGGTCCTAGGTGCTATTAAATCTTGCCTAACCTCCCCTGAGATTTTACTTTGAGTCTCATTACTGAACATCTATGTATAATAATGGCAGGGACACAGAGGTAATGATATAGCATTATTTAAAAATAATAGCCCAATAATGTCAGCATGGTATCACCGTCTTAGGTATCAGGAAAAGCAGCAGGGTCCTGAAAACTCAGATTTCAAGCACTAATGAGCAGTGATAGCCAACAGAACAGTGGTCTGTTGTTTGAAAAGATTGGTGAATCTTTATAATAGTTTTCACAAACCATCTATCTCTTTCAATTCTGTCTGTTTTATTCACAGTACTGCCACATAGCATGGCAGAAATTTCGTTTGTTTTTAGTTTGACATTTTAACTACCGTGTCCTACATTAGATCAGTCAGAAATAGTTTCCAAATGTGACTTGGAGAAAACAGTAATNGTCTGTTGTTTGAAAAGATTGGTGAATCTTTATAATAGTTTTCACAAACCATCTATCTCTTTCAATTCTGTTTGTTTTATTCACAGTACTGCCACATAGCATGGCTGAAATTTTGTTTGTTTTTAGTTTGACATTTTAACTACCGTGTCCTACATTAGATCAGTCAGAAATAGTCTCCAAATGTGACTTGGAGAAAACAGTAATTTTTTTTTTCACTAAGGTATAAACTTATGGTCGTATATGCTCATTTTTCTTCCTTTCTTACCTAGATCATTGGAGCAAAAATGGGAAAAGTCATTACATCAGCAAATTAGTTCACCCAAGGAGTAGCCTCAAACCACAGGTTAATTTGAACTGTTCAAATATAATTACTTAAAAAGGAAAGGATTCATTACTTTTGTGGTGTTTGCTGGTTCATTGCACCATTGTCAGAGATTGTCAATAAGCAAATTACATCTAACACTCTGCCCTTCTGCTGAACAGGTCTGAGAATATCTACTTGCATGTTACGTTTTGTTTCAATTTTTGTGTGTGACCCATATTCACATGCTCTGGGTTTTAACATCTTTAAATACTCTCAATTTCACTTAATAATTGCATAAAAGCAATATAAGCAGTCCAATATAAATACACAGACACTAAAATAAAATATTTATGTTGTTATATAGCATCAGCTTGTCTTTTCTTTGTTTTTTTTTTTTAACCAGGAGCTTCATGAAACTGGCTGAAAATGATACAAATACATCTGCATTTGTCTTTCAAGAATGCCCATAGCTTTGTTCAAATTTATAAAGTATCCCAGTCCACACATACACACACACAAAAGATGAAGAAGCATTGCTCTAGAAAACCATATTTAATAGTGACTAAAAGCTAAGACATAAACTGAGACAAGAACAGAGGAGTTGGCAGAGTGTGAAGGGAGCCACTCAAATAATTCCAAACTAGGTGCCAGAGTCAAACATTATACATACTATGTTATTTTTAGAGATTCACAAAACATAAGGAAAATACAATTACTGATATTTTTTCAGATGAAACATTATAAATGGACTCAGAGAATCTGGTTTCTAATCTTAGCAATGCTTTTGACTCATAGACAAATATATCTCTCCAATGTGCAAGTATCATTATTTCTGTCTGTTTTATTCAGGCATTAAAAAGATAAATTTTAGAAAAATGTAGTAACACTTCTGCATGTGCTTAATGCAGATGTCTATAAAGCAAAGATTCTTAATTTCTAACATAATTGCTTTGATGCAAGAAGATGGTTGGAGAAACAAAAGAATTTTCTTTCTGATTTTCTTTATTTAGTTAGGAATATTATTCCATTAAAAATGATTTCCATCAATCGTACTAGAAAATTTAGAATCTCTGGCTGGATCCTCACTACCAGATGGTATATTCCAATAAGCTTTTATAACACTTTAAAAGTACTGTAAACTTTTGCTTTCCTGATTCCATTTCTTGCCCTGTTCTTCCTATTGCTTCCTCTATCACAATCATACTCTGATATCTGAAAATCCCCACATATTATACTACCATCCCTACTTTTTATTCTTGTGCTTAGATTTCTTTTACAATGTTAAATAAAGGTAAGCTTAAATGTTACACATCATTAGAGGCCATCCCAATCCTCAATGATGTATAATCTGAAAGCTTGAAATAGAACAAAATGAACTGATTAAAGACCAAAGACCAATATATAACATCTAAAGAAACATGATACAGAAATATTTCAAAACTTATTCTACAGAAATTTGTTAGAAATGTAATATATATCTCACAAACTTCTTAGTCTGTACTATATTATGTGTTTCCGAAGTGGTTCATTCATAACACTAATATTAAAACACATTCATATTGACCAGATATCATGCTAGGTATTGGACATACATTGGTAATCATGACGAATTTAGGACTCCTGCTAGTAACGTTTATAATAAAAATCCTTACACACTCGTAGATGATGAATATGGATTCAGAGGTTATGTGCCCACAACTCCAAGCATTACCAATTCCACAGACAATAATATTAATCAATCTCCCTGCATAACTTCCCTCAAAACCCCTGATACTACAGGTCGTCCTAATTCTTTGCTTCTCAAATATGGATACCACGGGCCAGGTGATATTTGAAATTATATGGCAAATACAATTTTGAAATTTGGCAAATAAATTATGTTTTATATGAACACATGAAATTAAAAATCTACAAATAACCTTTAAAACAAAATATAGGTCTTAAAGAAAATGTAATATTCTCAGCAAGGATACTATTTCTCTATCATCTACCATCAGGGATATGAGAGGGAAATGGACACATCATGGCATAACTGTACCTTGTAGCTTTTGATAATCCTCTCATTATCACCATTAGTTGAAGAAGCACCTGAATTTGGACAGGCTGCTTCCATCATCTGGTAGATATGTGACTTGTGGAAATGGGGAACCTCAGTTTCCCCATTTGTAATAGGAGAAACTTACCACCACTTACTACAAAGAATATAATACATAAATTACCTGGCATATAGGAAATTAAAGAGCTAACAGCTCTTTTTAACTTTCCCTGGAGTGACTAGATACATACTGACAAGAGGATAATATATTTAACAGAAATATTTAATAATGTATTAGTCTTTAAGTAGATGTAAACTATTGATGCAAAATCTTCCCATTTCAGAATCCTTATTTCAGCTCTGTTCAGTACAAACAAATCAAATTTGTAACACAACAGTTTTTATTCCATATCTCCCAAGTGTTTGAATTTATGAGCCAAAAAAATAAAGGGTGAATTAGATTCTATTTGATTACCCTATATAATTGCAGTTCAGTAAAGGATTATAAAATATGAGTTTCTGGATTTTCTAAACAATCATCTCTATTTTTATTAGATAAGTTGTATCTCAAAAGTCAAAGAATTTGTGTAATTGAAGAAAGAGATGAATGGCTCTTGTGAATTTCCAAAGGTATAAAACATTATGATCCCCTATAAGACATGGATAAATATTTTAGTTTTCCTAAGATAATTAGTGGAATTTTCAAAAAGATGGCACTTATTATTATTGTTAAGAAAACAGACATAAGTATGTGAATGCTATTTTATTTCCATGTAAATGAATCATCATCCCTTCATTGTGAAGCTATTACCTCCATTCATGTACAAAAGCAATTGCATACATTTAGGCTTCAGACAGGAGAGATGGTCAGATTTTCTCCCTATTTCTCCTCTTTGACAAAACACTCCACTTATTTATGTTTTATTGTACCCTCTGCTTGATCATGTAAGTATAGCTGTATTTCTTTATCTGCAGCTATAAAGACATCTTTTTTTCCCCTTCTAACCAGGCTTCAGTTCACAAATTGGGAGAAACTCTGTCCAACTAAGACTTGATTTTTGTAAATCCTAAAGACAGGCTCTATTTACCTAGCACATATTTAATATTAATTAAGTCCTGGAGGTTTTAAGGAAACATCTCGTGGAGATTTTCCTGAATTTTAAATATATCTTAGAATTTCACTTTAAATTTGTATAGACCTAACAGTTTGCCCACCATTTTTAATCTGCAACAACATTTCCCAAAGTATCACTAGTTTTAATGAATTCAAAACCATTATTAATGATCAATAACTGAAAATTAAACTGACTAGCTTTAATATAAGGTTAAATGCTTAAAATCAGAGACAGTCTTTGTTATTAACCATGTTCTCGTTTCAGGAAGCCATGTTTTCCTTGAGACAGCTAGCCTAACAAATACTTAATTTAAAACAGAAGAGCAGAAAAGAAACATTTGTTGAAACAGGAGAAAATCAAGAACACAAAATGATTCTAAAATAGGTAACTTTCCTAATTTCCCAACATAAATAAAAGCAAATATGTTAGCCTCTCCTCTTTTTACAGTTATACTTTGGTCTCTATGGAAAGTTGATAAGCAATGCCAGAAATGGATATTTCAAACCATACAGGTACCAGCAGTATTGGTGAACATGATTTGGCTAAAGACACTTCCAACAGAATCAAAATTCAAGGAAGAAATTCAAGTAGCATCTATTTAGTAAGAACTCAATACATTCAGTTCAGTTGCTCAGTAGTGTCCACTCTTTGCAACCCCATGGACTGCAGGATGCCAGGCTTTCCTGTTCATCACCAACTCCTGAAGCTTGCTCAAACTCATGTGCATTGAATCAGTCATGCCATCCAACCATTACATCCTCTGCCATCCCCTTCTCCTCCTGCCTTCAATTTTGCTTGGCATCAGGGTCTTTTCCAGTGTGTCAGTTCTTCGCCTCAGGTGACCAAAGTATTGAAGTTTCAACTTCAGCATCAGTCCTGCCAATGAATATTCACGATTGATTTCTTTTAGGATTGACGGGTTGGATCTTCTTGCAGTCCAAGGGACTCTCAAGAGTCTTCTCCAACACAACAGTTTAAATCATCAATTCTTTGGCACTCAGCTTTTTTAGAGTCCAACTCTCACAACCATATATGACTACTGGAAAAGCCATAGCTTTGACTATATGGACCTTTGTTGGCAAAGTAATATCTCTGCTTTTTCAATATGCTGTCTATGTTGGAGAAGGCAATGGCACCCTACTCCAGTACTCTTGCCTGGAGAATCCCAGGGACGGGGGAGCCTGGTGGGCTGCCGTCTATGGGGTCGCACAGAGTCGGACACGACTGAAGCGACTTACCAGCAGCATCAGCATGTTGGTCATAACTTTTCTTCCAAGGAGCAAGCGTCTTTTAATTTCATGGCTAAAGTTACCATCTACAGTAATTTTGGAGCCCCCAAAATAAAATCTCTCACTTTTCCATTCTTTCCCTATCTATCTTTCATGAAGTGATGGGACTGGATGCCATAATCTTAGTTTTCTGAATGTTGAGTTTCAAGCCAACTTTTTCACTCTCCTCTTTCAACAAGAGGCTTTTTAGTTCTTTGCTCTCTGCCATAAGGGTGGTGTCATCTCATATCTGAGGTTATTGATATTTTCCCAGAAATCTTGATTCCAGCTTGATTCTCATGAACACTATGAAAATATTCAGTAATAGAAAAATGTGTCAGAAAGTACAAGTAGAGAGAACTAATTTGAAGATGGTAAAAGAACGAAAGATTCCTGAGAAGAACTAGGAAAATCTCATCAGAAACAGGTAACCTCAAGGAATAATTTGTTCAAAGAATAAGAGAGATGTGAGGGCAGTCTGGCTGTGACATCTGTCACCCCACAGATCACCAGGGTTGAGTTGGCTGATCTGGCTGTCTAGGCGGGTGTTCCTTCTTCCCTCACCACTCCACGTGTAATCCCTCCCGAAGCAGTGCACTTGATGGAAGAGGATGACCATCCTGGATAAAGGAGGACCGGTCTTTGGTCAAGGGTAAGCAAGTAGCTCTGCTTCTCTGCAAAAACCTCCAAACAAGCTCTCAAAAAACAAAAGAGAATGAATGAAAAGTATGTGTAAATTAAATATTAATAGCAGGTAACACTCATTTAACGTAGCTAGTAGAATCTGCATATGTGGCATCAACTAAAATCATAGAATAAAAACAATAACATACAAATGGGAAATACACATTTAGGCACCATNTCCAATAAGCTTTTATAACACTTTAAAAGTACTGTAAACTTTTGCTTTCCTGATTCCATTTCTTGCCCTGTTCTTCCTATTGCTTCCTCTATCACAATCATACTCTGATATCTGAAAATCCCCACATATTATACTACCATCCCTACTTTTTATTCTTGTGCTTAGATTTCTTTTACAATGTTAAATAAAGGTAAGCTTAAATGTTACACATCATTAGAGGCCATCCCAATCCTCAATGATGTATAATCTGAAAGCTTGAAATAGAACAAAATGAACTGATTAAAGACCAAAGACCAATATATAACATCTAAAGAAACATGATACAGAAATATTTCAAAACTTATTCTACAGAAATTTGTTAGAAATGTAATATATATCTCACAAACTTCTTAGTCTGTACTATATTATGTGTTTCCGAAGTGGTTCATTCATAACACTAATATTAAAACACATTCATATTGACCAGATATCATGCTAGGTATTGGACATACATTGGTAATCATGACGAATTTAGGACTCCTGCTAGTAACGTTTATAATAAAAATCCTTACACACTCGTAGATGATGAATATGGATTCAGAGGTTATGTGCCCACAACTCCAAGCATTACCAATTCCACAGACAATAATATTAATCAATCTCCCTGCATAACTTCCCTCAAAACCCCTGATACTACAGGTCGTCCTAATTCTTTGCTTCTCAAATATGGATACCACGGGCCAGGTGATATTTGAAATTATATGGCAAATACAATTTTGAAATTTGGCAAATAAATTATATCTTATATGTTTTATATGAACACATGAAATTAAAAATCTACAAATAACCTTTAAAACAAAATATAGGTCTTAAAGAAAATGTAATATTCTCAGCAAGGATACTATTTCTCTATCATCTACCATCAGGGATATGAGAGGGAAATGGACACATCATGGCATAACTGTACCTTGTAGCTTTTGATAATCCTCTCATTATCACCATTAGTTGAAGAAGCACCTGAATTTGGACAGGCTGCTTCCATCATCTGGTAGATATGTGACTTGTGGAAATGGGGAACCTCAGTTTCCCCATTTGTAATAGGAGAAACTTACCACCACTTACTACAAAGAATATAATACATAAATTACCTGGCATATAGGAAATTAAAGAGCTAACAGCTCTTTTTAACTTTCCCTGGAGTGACTAGATACATACTGACAAGAGGATAATATATTTAACAGAAATATTTAATAATGTATTAGTCTTTAAGTAGATGTAAACTATTGATGCAAAATCTTCCCATTTCAGAATCCTTATTTCAGCTCTGTTCAGTACAAACAAATCAAATTTGTAACACAACAGTTTTTATTCCATATCTCCCAAGTGTTTGAATTTATGAGCCAAAAAAATAAAGGGTGAATTAGATTCTATTTGATTACCCTATATAATTGCAGTTCAGTAAAGGATTATAAAATATGAGTTTCTGGATTTTCTAAACAATCATCTCTATTTTTATTAGATAAGTTGTATCTCAAAAGTCAAAGAATTTGTGTAATTGAAGAAAGAGATGAATGGCTCTTGTGAATTTCCAAAGGTATAAAACATTATGATCCCCTATAAGACATGGATAAATATTTTAGTTTTCCTAAGATAATTAGTGGAATTTTCAAAAAGATGGCACTTATTATTATTGTTAAGAAAACAGACATAAGTATGTGAATGCTATTTTATTTCCATGTAAATGAATCATCATCCCTTCATTGTGAAGCTATTACCTCCATTCATGTACAAAAGCAATTGCATACATTTAGGCTTCAGACAGGAGAGATGGTCAGATTTTCTCCCTATTTCTCCTCTTTGACAAAACACTCCACTTATTTATGTTTTATTGTACCCTCTGCTTGATCATGTAAGTATAGCTGTATTTCTTTATCTGCAGCTATAAAGACATCTTTTTTTCCCCTTCTAACCAGGCTTCAGTTCACAAATTGGGAGAAACTCTGTCCAACTAAGACTTGATTTTTGTAAATCCTAAAGACAGGCTCTATTTACCTAGCACATATTTAATATTAATTAAGTCCTGGAGGTTTTAAGGAAACATCTCGTGGAGATTTTCCTGAATTTTAAATATATCTTAGAATTTCACTTTAAATTTGTATAGACCTAACCGTTTGCCCACCATTTTTAATCTGCAACAACATTTCCCAAAGTATCACTAGTTTTAATGAATTCAAAACCATTATTAATGATCAATAACTGAAAATTAAACTGACTAGCTTTAATATAAGGTTAAATGCTTAAAATCAGAGACAGTCTTTGTTATTAACCATGTTCTCGTTTCAGGAAGCCATGTTTTCCTTGAGACAGCTAGCCTAACAAATACTTAATTTAAAACAGAAGAGCAGAAAAGAAACATTTGTTGAAACAGGAGAAAATCAAGAACACAAAATGATTCTAAAATAGGTAACTTTCCTAATTTCCCAACATAAATAAAAGCAAATATGTTAGCCTCTCCTCTTTTTACAGTTATACTTTGGTCTCTATGGAAAGTTGATAAGCAATGCCAGAAATGGATATTTCAAACCATACAGGTACCAGCAGTATTGGTGAACATGATTTGGCTAAAGACACTTCCAACAGAATCAAAATTCAAGGAAGAAATTCAAGTAGCATCTATTTAGTAAGAACTCAATACATTCAGTTCAGTTGCTCAGTAGTGTCCACTCTTTGCAACCCCATGGACTGCAGGATGCCAGGCTTTCCTGTTCATCACCAACTCCTGAAGCTTGCTCAAACTCATGTGCATTGAATCAGTCATGCCATCCAACCATTACATCCTCTGCCATCCCCTTCTCCTCCTGCCTTCAATTTTGCTTGGCATCAGGGTCTTTTCCAGTGTGTCAGTTCTTCGCCTCAGGTGACCAAAGTATTGAAGTTTCAACTTCAGCATCAGTCCTGCCAATGAATATTCACGATTGATTTCTTTTAGGATTGACGGGTTGGATCTTCTTGCAGTCCAAGGGACTCTCAAGAGTCTTCTCCAACACAACAGTTTAAATCATCAATTCTTTGGCACTCAGCTTTTTTAGAGTCCAACTCTCACAACCATATATGACTACTGGAAAAGCCATAGCTTTGACTATATGGACCTTTGTTGGCAAAGTAATATCTCTGCTTTTTCAATATGCTGTCTATGTTGGAGAAGGCAATGGCACCCTACTCCAGTACTCTTGCCTGGAGAATCCCAGGGACGGGGGAGCCTGGTGGGCTGCCGTCTATGGGGTCGCACAGAGTCGGACACGACTGAAGCGACTTACCAGCAGCATCAGCATGTTGGTCATAACTTTTCTTCCAAGGAGCAAGCGTCTTTTAATTTCATGGCTAAAGTTACCATCTACAGTAATTTTGGAGCCCCCAAAATAAAATCTCTCACTTTTCCATTCTTTCCCTATCTATCTTTCATGAAGTGATGGGACTGGATGCCATAATCTTAGTTTTCTGAATGTTGAGTTTCAAGCCAACTTTTTCACTCTCCTCTTTCAACAAGAGGCTTTTTAGTTCTTTGCTCTCTGCCATAAGGGTGGTGTCATCTCATATCTGAGGTTATTGATATTTTCCCAGAAATCTTGATTCCAGCTTGATTCTCATGAACACTATGAAAATATTCAGTAATAGAAAAATGTGTCAGAAAGTACAAGTAGAGAGAACTAATTTGAAGATGGTAAAAGAACGAAAGATTCCTGAGAAGAACTAGGAAAATCTCATCAGAAACAGGTAACCTCAAGGAATAATTTGTTCAAAGAATAAGAGAGATGTGAGGGCAGTCTGGCTGTGACATCTGTCACCCCACAGATCACCAGGGTTGAGTTGGCTGATCTGGCTGTCTAGGCGGGTGTTCCTTCTTCCCTCACCACTCCACGTGTAATCCCTCCCGAAGCAGTGCACTTGATGGAAGAGGATGACCATCCTGGATAAAGGAGGACCGGTCTTTGGTCAAGGGTAAGCAAGTAGCTCTGCTTCTCTGCAAAAACCTCCAAACAAGCTCTCAAAAAACAAAAGAGAATGAATGAAAAGTATGTGTAAATTAAATATTAATAGCAGGTAACACTCATTTAACGTAGCTAGTAGAATCTGCATATGTGGCATCAACTAAAATCATAGAATAAAAACAATAACATACAAATGGGAAATACACATTTAGGCACCATATAGAAATTCCTTTATAAAAGAATCTTGCCAAGTACTTCCTAAAACCTGTAGTCACTGATGCAATATGGTGTTAATGTCTTGAGAGAGGAATGACAAGAGAACACGAAGACTACACTTTAAGAGAACTTCCACAGGATAGTTGTTAAAATTATTGTCTGTGATTGAGGAAGGAAAGAATGGCTAACAAATAAAAGCATCATCCTGCTGACTCAGATGGTAAAGAATCTTCCTATAGTGCAGGAGAACCAGGTTCAATCCCTGCGTGGGGAAGATCCCCTGGAGAAGTGAATGGTAACCCACTCCATTATTCTTGTCTGAAGAATTTTATGGACAGAAGAGGATGGTGGGCTACAGCCCTTGGGATCGCAAGGAGTAGACATGACTGAGCAACTAACACTTTCACTTTAACCTTCAAGAATTTCAATCCTCAACTTAAATGCTAGACAACCAACCCTAAATCTATTCTGTTAAACCCTAAACCATCCTTCGGTGACATACATACGAGCAACTTTCCATTTAGATACACATAGCTCTATTTCTCAGCAATATTTAGCTCAGTGGGGTTTTTACAGTATAGGCAGTCTGCAAGGCCATCTTTCCCAATCTCCATAAAGCTGCCTCTACATTTCTTCTCGTTCCACAAAATTCCTTAACACTGTCATTCTTCTCTCTCACATACGTCCTTGACAGTCCCCTTCAATGAAGGAACAGGCCACTAGGTTATAACTCCATTAACTTTGAGTGTCTGTACTCACCTTTCTTTCCTAAGTCACAATGAAAAGGGACCTTTTTTTCCAGTTCAAAGTCAATTCTTTCTCTGACATGTTTTTAATCCATTCCCTTCCATCCCTTTCAGGATTAAAAATATCTTCCACAGTAAATTTATCCTCTTATCTCCAAAGTTTTCAAAATTTCTCTAGTTACACATTCTGCATCTTTATATCCATATTTCCTCAATAGAAACAACAAAAACAAAACTAATACTCAACCAGTGATCAATGCTGACCCCCTGTCAAGGGGACACTCAGTTTCCACTTCCTCCTTCCACGAGCAATCTTAATAGATTAATATATCCGTGCTCTCTGCGGTCCCTCTCCCACCCTCTCACACCACTGAAGTTTACCTTGCAAAGGACATCAACTGCCTCCAAAGTCAATTATGCACATTCTTCAGTCCTTTCCTTCACAATCACTCTCTCTTGAATATTTTTTTATAAAATTTTATAACCCCAATTGTTCATTCTTGGCCTTCTTCCAGACAGTTTTACAATCTGCCTACCCTGAAAATGTTGAGGTCCCAGAATTCTGTCCTTGAAATTATTTTCCATTCTTTCAGGATATTCTGGCTGATTCCCAGAGTTCCATCAATCCATGAGGTGATGATACTAAAATCTATTTTTAGCCTCAACACTTCCTCTAATCTCTAGACATGATTATACAGTATCTTCACCATTTGTCCCAAAGATAACTGGAACTAAAATATCCAAACTTGAATCACTATTTTTTCTCCTCAAGCCTGTTTCTCCTCCTGTATTTCTTAACTCCATAAATGGCACCTTCATCCACTAAGCCTGTAGCTAAAGAATTGGGCATATTCCTCCCTAGGGCTCATTGTCAGCCTCATTTTCTTTAGAAACTAGGCCAAAGTCCAGTGTCCTGCATTCCTCAGCATTAATGAACTATTTTCAGCTCCTCAAAATGGCCATGTATTTCAAATATTCATAACCTGGACCGTTAATACTGGAAAAGCTTTTCCTGCATTAAATCTATGGACATTTCAGGTCTCATTTTAAGAACTTCCCTGGTGGTACAGTGGTTAAGAATCTGCCTTCCAATGCTAGGGACCTGGGTCTGATCCCTGGACAGGTTACTTAAATCCCACATGCAGTAGGGCTACTAAGCCTATGCAATTCTCAACAAGAGAGCCCACGCACCTCAAGAAGAGAGCTCAAACGCTTCAACCAGATAGCCCATACACTCCAAAGAAAGATCCCACACACCACATCTAAGAACCAACACAGCCTAAGATCATTAGGCTGTGAAAAGAATCGTCCCTTGAACTAATGATGCCACAGGAGTAGAGAGGTGAAGCAAAATTCACAAGGACATTTTACACATTATAAGATTTCCAGATTCACTCCTTAAGAATCTGAGCTCTTCTACTAACTGAAGAAGTTAAGGTTCTTTAGAACATCTTTGATACAGAAGAAATCACAATAGTTTTTATGTTAAGATTATTAAAGATTACAGTGAAAAGCAATATGATGAACACTGAGTTTTATGTAATCAAAGAAATATAATCTATATTACATTCAAATTACAAATTTAACATTAGAAATGTTCAAATTAATGTTCAAATATAATCTATATTACACTCAAATTTTAAATTACAAATGTTCAAATTACTTTATTTTATGTCATGTGTACATGTCAGCATATAATGTATGCATGTAAGCACAGAATGTATGCTTGTAAGTATATATGTATAAAGTATAAATATAAATATAGAGGAAATAAATAGAATACAAATTTAACATTAAAACATTAATAAGGCACTTAAAATATTTTCTTCATATACAATTAAAATACATAATCAAATTTATGAATGTCAAATTAACATGTTTAATTATTTTATCATGGCTACTCCATTCTTTATTTATTTTGAAATTAGATAAACTGCCAATTAAGGCTTTTTCATTTTGAGACACTTGGTAGAACAAACACTACTTCCTAATGCATTTCTGGCTTTGGAGAGCCTTTACCAAAAATAATAAAGGAAAACGAATTAGTCTCCTAGAATCCCTATTAACATAAGTTATTTGGAGAATGCTTACTCTGAGCAATATATAGTCAAATATTTTCTATAAATCATCTTATTTAATACCTTTCATGCTTTTTACCTATTTTGTGCCAATATTCTTCTAGCACTCAATGAGATTTAATTGGCCAAAATTATACAGATAAATAAACTCCAGAGTTTTTTAATTTCCTTTATATCACCTAATGTATGACTGGCATTACTCTTCACATTCACAATATAACTATGCATTTTCCCTGTCAAGGAAGCTATCATGAGGCAAACCTAAGTCAGAAAACAATGGCCTTTTAATATACTGAAGACATTTTCAATATGCTTTACAATATGAGAAGCTGACATATAAAATATTATGACTTAATTTGCTTTTATTCATTAAAATATACCCACATTAACTATATAACAACACCTGACAAAAATAAATTTTGAATCTAAATATAAACAAAATATAAGCAACTTAAAGCATTTATATAATTATATATTATGTTCTTAATTATATCTCTGAACATTAAGAAAAATATATCTTTTAACCTAGGACATACACTTAATGAATATGAAAGAGATTTTCAAAAATCAAAATGGTTTTCTGAAATATATATATTTAATAGTCTGTTATTACTTTACTTCAGTTCAGTGCAGTCACTGAGTCGTGTCCCACTCTTTGCAATCCCATGGACTGCAGCACTCCAGGCTTCCCTATCCATCACCAACTTCCAGAGTTTACTCAAACTCATGTCCATTGAGTCAGTGATGCCATCTAACAATCTCATTCTCTGTCATCCCCTTCTCCTCCTGCCTTCAATCTTTCCCAGCATCAAGGTGTTTTTAAATGTCAGTTCGTCGCATCAGGTGGCCAAAGTATTGGAGTTTCAGCATCAGTCCTTCCAATGCATATTCAGGACTGATTTCCTTTAGGATGGACTGGTTGGATCTCCTTGTTGTCCAAGGGACTCTCAAGGGTCTTCTCCAACACCACAGGTCAAAAGTATCAATTCTTTGGTGCTCAGCTTTCTTTATGGTCCAATTCTCACATCCATACATGACTACTGGAAAAAATAGCTTTAACTAGATGGACCTTTGTTGGCAAAGTAATGTCTCTGCTTTCAAATATACTGTCTAGTTTGGTTATAACTTTTCTTCCAAGGAGTAAGTGTCTTTTATGGCTGCAGTCACCATCCACAGTGATTTTGGAGCCCCAAAAAATAAAGTCTGCCACTGTTTCCACTGTTTCCACATCTATTTGCCATGAAGTGATAGAACCAGATGCCATCATATTAGTTTTTTGAACGTTAAGTTTCAAGCCAACTTTTTCACTCTCTCTTCCACTTCGATCAAGAGGCTCTTTAGCTTCACTTTCTGCCATAAGTATCTTCTTTAGACAGCCTAAAATAGTTCAGTTGGATCTACTGATATTTAAGCACATATGCCAAACATGAAATATTTACCTTGCCTGCTTATACAAAAACAGCTACTTAGGTTGTGAGCATATATTTATTTATTCACACACACACACACACATGTACACACATGGAGACACAACACACCCCAATACAATGCTTTAAAAAGATAATAATTTATAATTTATCTGTGTTCTTTATTTTCATATAAATAAGTAAAATGCTTTCATATCTGCTTCCTCCCCCCAAAAAAGTGCACAATTTAATTGTTCATATTTTTAATCCAACAAGACTATTGTTTTCCATTTGAAATACAATATTTCAAACAGGAAAAAGAACTTTATAAATAAAAGCCTCCCTGGGTATACACAAACTCACAAACATACTCCATCTCCCCATCTCATCACTGTGATGGCATTAAGTCGTGCATGATGGATGGTTGCTTTGCCAGAATAGTCAGCCATGGACACCCCTTTGCCCCTCCACCCTATTTATTTATTTAATTACATGGCACTAGGAATACCAGGCAATAAAATTGCATTTTCATCCATAGCTGATTTCCATTTATAGCTTGTCATGTTAATAGTGAAATAAATTGCTCTAATTGCCAGCAAAATTCATCAAATTCACATTCTTTCCTTATTTTATTCAATATTTATTATTAGGACACTCCATGTCTTAACTTGCCTGGCTGGTAAAAGCAGTCCAGTTTCTGAATTAATGTATATTCCAGTAGTCAGTTCAGTAGCTTTTTTTTCTGATAATTTTCTAATTTAATAGTTAAAATTTAGATGTATTTGTTCATATTGTTTTGAGGGAATTTATTATGAATATTTCCTTACAAATTTACTTACTGAATAATTATGATTTGATACTTGGGGAAAAGAGGGTGATTTAAATGAAGCAAAAGTCAATTAATTTTTTAACATCATTTGTGACTATAAGGTTTAATTGTACTTATTTCAAGGCAGTATTTTCAACTGACCAAAATGTATTTTGGTTTCTACAACTTATTAATCTGTGATATACTTCCAAAATACACTTGATATGTTTTAAGATGAAAAATCTAAGTATCATTGAATCATAAAAGAGAACAGACTTGAAAATAAAATGCATATAAAATGCATATAAAACTTAAAGCAAGAAGGCCTACATTCCTATCTGAGCTATATCATTTATAACCTACATTTGTGGCATGATCACTTAATCTTTCAAAGCCTTAGTTTTCCCTTTCACTAACCAAGGCATTAGATTAGATGGCCCCTAGGTCCACATTAGTTCTAAAATTTCTGTTATGCTAATGATAAAGGGAGAAAAGATGAGCCTAGTATATAGTTCAACTGAGAGCAGAGTAGCTCTCCAAGTACAAACATCGGATCCTAGAACCCCCAGCAAAAGTGAAACACTTCACTGAAAAACAAATAATGTTAATTACTGGCAGACACAAACATTTTAAAAGCTAAATCTTTGCAAATATATTACAATATTATTTGAATTATATAATAAATTCTACCCAATATAAATTATTAAAATATGCAGGAATAGTTATCTTGTAGTATTTTAAGTCTACTAACAAGAGAGTGTTAAGCTGCTATTCTAAACAGCTTTTCATCAAGAATTTTAAGGAATATAGCCCAAGTTTGTAGCTTTCTGATAATTTATCTAAATGAAGAGCACTGAGAATTAAAGGAAACAAGCACTTAGTAAGTTTCTGGGACTTATTCTTACAAACAGCATTTCTTTGGGATATTTTGATATCACAAAGTATATGATTTAAGTTACAAGCTAGTGTCTAAAACAGGAATTTCACATAGTAACTTTAAATAGCAGGTGATTTGAGACAAAGTTATTATTTTCTTTGAAAATAAAAAGACTTATTTCATCTCCTGGCTCCAAAACAGGCCCCAAACTACAGTCTGACTTAAAGTATTCTCAGAGAGTAATCAAAGGTTGGTTAAGATTTTTGAACAATTGCTTTATTTGTTCTCAAATGTTCAAAGAAATAATAGACTGAAGTTCCCAAACCATGAAACATAATCAAGAGATAACTTTCTTCTGAATTTTTGAGAAAGCAGTTGCTGTTTTTTATATCTTTATCCTACCCACCACTCTGAAGAAAATCATCCACAACTTCAGTAGAATAACTGATACGCAATAAGAATACTTGGTTGCTGATTCTGACATAAAAAACAATGATTGAGAAAGCATAAGCATAAATCTCTGGCAAATATCAATAATAGACTTTGAATGTTAAGTGAATCTGAATTTATATGGAATTGCTAGTTCTGAATATTACTTGTCAAATTACAGTATATCCAGATTTTTTTCTCATAAATGAAATAGTTACAAAGAATATTGGAAAAAATTTCTTTTCTCCTTCCTTCCTTCATTCATTCATCTATTTATTGTAGAAAACAGCAAGAATTCTGAAAATCTAAAACCATACCATATTTTAGGCACTGGTTATAAATAATGAATCTCAGGAGACAGTTTCGTTTATAACTTTTAGAGTTGGCATTTTCTCTGCCAAACATGTCATCCTCACCTACATTCACTCTCCAAATGGTATTTCTATAAAAGACTGAAGGAGCACGAAAAGACCAGAAGGTATTTTGAAGTTATATAGTTTGACCCCTAGACATCTTGCATCTAAGGCATCAAAGGGAGATCAATATATATTGATAAAGTATCTTAGCTTTAACTTTTTCCCACCTCAATTCAAGAGAATAAAGGTTGCAATGATGAGTAGAAATAAAGTTGTGAGCCAAATTCCTGACGGTTCTCCATATAGGATACTGAGTCATGAAACTCAGGCATGTACTTCCTTGATGGTCAGGTTGATTAAATGTGTTGAAGCAATATTCAGTGAAATGTTAGTTCTATAATTTGGCCTAACTTAAAAGACCATCACTTTGGTAGTAAAAGTAAATTGCAATTTATAGGCATGCTGGGGGAACTACATTAGAAGAGTTACTTAGAGGAAATATTTTTGTAGGATTGGGCCTATAACCTCATATTGGGTATAAATCAACCCAGCAGATAAAACAAAAAAGTAATACATCTGAGGTTCTTTTCAGTTTAAAATATGCCAAATTGTAAAAATCATTCAGTCTGAAGGAAAATAATCTGGTCCACAGATTTAAGATGAGCATCACAGAAAATTTAATGATAAGAAAGCTTACATAACCATCAATATAAAGCCTCAAATTTGAAAAAATAGCAATAGTATATAAAGAAGGAAGCCTATGACCATTTAAAATTTAATTCCTGATACCTAACTTAATGATCTCTGATATAAGAATCTTATTATTTATACAGTCCAAGGAAAGATATAACCAATCAAGTGATTTTAGTCTGTTCATATTTCCCAATAATTTAAGACTGTAAGTATATTAAAAATATAATCCTTAAGAGATGTGTACACTGTACTAAGCATATTTATTCAAAAAATATTTCTTGAATACTTATAAAATGTTAGGAATTTTAGCAAAGACAAATCAAAGTTTCAGTTTTTATTGGTTTTCAACTTTAAAATAAAGGCAATGACAATGACTGTGAGATTATCATGAGACTAGAAAGAGATGTTTATATAATAAAAGGTATCTAGTACAGTGATTTGGAGAAGGCAATGGCACCCCACTCCAGTACTCTTGCCTGGAAAATCCCATGGATGGAGGAGTCTGGTAGGCTGCAGTCCATGGGGTCACTAAGAGTCGGACACGACTGAGCGACTTCACTTTCACTTTTCACTTTCATGCATTGGAGAAGGAAGTGGCAACCCACTCCAGTGTTCTTGCCTGGAGAATCCCAGGGATCGGGGAGCCTAGCGGGCTGCAGTCTATGGGGTCACACAGAGTCGGACACGACTAAAGCGACTTAGCAGCAGCAGCAGCAACAGTATAGTGATTGGGCATAGCAATAAATATTTGTTACCATTCTCTGATAGAGAAAGTAAATAAATACTCCTTAAAGAGTAATTTTAAGATAAGTTAATTAATAAACAAAAAGCAACGAAAGGCACTTCAGATAATTACTTTGCTGCAATTCATCTTTTTCATTAAGTAGCAACCTGTGTCATAACTTTCAATGTCATATAAGCTTGCAAGTATTTTTTTAAGGAAATCAGAAACCTTAAATATTTTGTTTTTCAGAGTAAAATTATGACAGTCATGGGACTTGCCTGGCAGTCCGGTAGTTAAGATTCCATACTTTCAGTGCAAGGGGTATAGTTTGATTCCTGGTCAAGTAACTAAGATCCTGCATGCTGCACGGCACAGCCAAAAATATGATAGTTGTATTGTTATGAATGATAAAAGTGAGAAATTTAAGAACTTGTATGACATATTTAACCTCAGAATACTTTAGCATCCTATATCATAAAAAGAATAAAACAGAAATACTAAAAATGTACCTCAACATGTTGAGCAGTATTTTAAAAGTTAGAGTTCCATATGTGAAGTAAACCCTTAAGGATCTAACTTTCCAAATGTTAAGGGATAATGTAACTGATTCCACAGAGGTGGATACATTTTTCCATGTCAGCAAACTGGTTCTATAATAAACTTCTCTGTTAAATGCCAGCTTATTGTCTTAAAGTCTCATACTATATTTATTTTTAATTATTTCATCACATCCAAAATTAAAATTCACCATTCTCCTCGTTACAACCACAATTATTAATACTGACACAATTTTAATATCTTTTAATTTGCATTTTCATTCATTTAAATATCATCATGTTGAACACTGTTAATTATACTCTATTGTTCAGGACATCACATTTATGCCAGTTACTGGTGGCATCAGCAGAGAGAATGACATAAGTAATATTCAGCCTGCTTTAGTGGAAGGGTTTGGGGAGGAAGGCTAAGATATTCACCTAATTAACCCATGATATTTCTCTGAACACTTCAGTGACTATCTGTTTTGTTTTTCATACAGATAATATTTGTTACTGCCTGTAACTTATTACACCTAACGTGTTAAAAAGCCATGAGAGTTCAATTTATTTACTATTTCTTGCATCAATTCCTTAAGTTATCTTAGACAAATCATCTAAAGCCTCTGCATTTGAGCTTCATAAACAAATATATAGTCTAAAGTTTCTTGCAAATCAAACCAAAATTTGAGAGAAAGATTAAATGAAAAATATATTTTCAACAAATAAATAGTTCACTTTTCTTCATGAAAATCAGAAAATATCCATCGGCTCTTCAATTTACAGAGCTTCAATGTCCAATAAAAATATAATGTGAGTCATACATGTAATTTAAATGTTCTAGCAGCCACAATTAATATGTAAAAAGCAACAGGTAAAAGTCATCTAAATAATATATCTAATATATTAAAATATCATGTAAAACTATACAATAGTATAAAATTACTAAAGAGATGTTTTATATTCTTTTCTTTGCACTATCTTTAAATTTTTAATGCATTTTATACTTAAAGCATATCCATTTTGGCCACATTTCAAGTGCCGGATAGTTGTATTTGGCTAGTAGCCACGGTATCAGGACAGGTGTAGAGAATGTAGGTTTCCTGAGGGAATTTCATGTACCTTTCTATCTGTAGGGCCTAGGATACTACTGGACATATAGTAGAAATTCAAAAATATTTGTTAAATGATTTTTTCAAAGTAATAATTTAGATTAGAGTTGGAGTCATCAATTTGTTTCCCGGAGGTTCCAATCAGATGGGCTTAAAAATATATATCTTGATAGTACTGGCAGAATAAAGAATAAATACATGGGAAGATAGAAAAACAGGGTAGAAAATGAGGTAATAAAAGGGAAAGATAGTAAAACAAAGAAGGTATAGAACAGGATAGATTTTAAAAAAATTAGTTGTAGAAGGGTAAAACAAAATGCCACCAACTATTTATGGCACTTCAATTCTTAAATAACTATTTTAACACTGTCATATTTTAGAGCATATAACTGAATGTCCATTACAACTATAAATCCTAATATCTCACTGTATTTACTACTGGTCATTTTTACTTGTAAAGACAATGAATTGGTTTCTTTAACCAGCAACATTTGATCTACAGTCTTATCCATATTACCAATTTCAGAGTCTGAGTGGTTTAAATTCATCTGCTTCACATGAGCAGTGCAATATCTCCTTCACAACAAATTAAGGGAAACCATAGTCACCAAAATTAAATGTAGCAAGCACAGTTACAAATACAAATGTATGGTTCCAGGGGGAAAAGGGGAGGTAGGAGGAGTTGGGAGACTGGGATTCACGCATATACACTATTGATACTATGTATGAAATAGATAACTAACAAGAAAATACTGTAGAGCACACACAGAACTCCACTTAATATACTGTGGTGACCTGAATAGGAAGAAAGTCCACAAAGGAGGGGTTTATGTATATGCATGTCTGATTCACTTTGCTGTACAGTTGAAACTAGCACAATACTGTAAAGCAACTATATTCCAATAAAAAAGAAGAAGGGGAGAAGGTCCACAATATATCATTTAAGTGAATTGATCATATGCATCCACCTTTCCTCGAGGTCTAAACCCTTTAAAATCCACAAATAGGACCATTTTTAAAGAATGTATTCATAACAAATTTGACAAAGAAAAGGATCCTACCAGTTAAACAAGTAGGAAGGAATCCCTTAGTGGGGGGAAATTCGACGAGACACAACTGGCAAATGCAGAGAAAGTAACACCCACCCCGTAATCTGCACTCAGTCTCTCAGCTGTACCCAGTTCTTTGTCACCCTTTGGACTGTAACCACCAGACTCCTCTGTCTATGGGATTTTTCAGGCGGGAACGTGTTCCCATTTCCTTCTCTAGGGTTCTTGCCAACCTAGTGATGGAATCAGCATCTCCTGTGTCTATTGCAGGCAGATTTTTCACTTGATGAGCAACTGGGGAAGCCCATTAGATACACCACAATCTACAGACTCAGAAAAGCCCTGGAAAACAAGTAGAGAAAGACAGAGGACTCCCTGGGACAGTTCTGTTCAGTTCAGCCGCTCAGTCGTGTCAGATTCTTTGTGATCACATGGACTGTAGCATGCCAGGCCTCCCTGTCCATCATCAACTCTTGGAGATTACCCAAACTCATATCCATTCAGTCGGTGATGCCATCCAACCATCTCATCTTCTGTCGTCCCCTTCTTCTCCTTACCTCTATGTTTCCCAGCATCACGGTCTTTTCAAATAAGTCAGTTCTTCACATTAGGTGGCCAAAGTATTGGAGTTTCAGCTTCAACATCAGTCCTTCCAACGAACACTCAGGACTGATGTCCTTTAGGGTGAACTGGGTGGATCTCCTAGCAGTCCAGGGGACTCTCAAGAGTCTTCTCCAACACCACAGTTCAAAAGTATCAATTCTTCAGTGCTCAGCTTTCTTTATAGTACAATGCTCACATTCCATACATGACTACTGGAAAAACCATAGCCTCAACCAGACGGACATTTATGGACAAAGTAATGTCTCTGCTTTTTAATATGTTGTCTAGCTTGATCATAACTTTCCTTCCAAGGAGTAAGCATCTTTTAATTTCATGGCTTCAATCACCATCTGCAGTGATTTTGGAGCCCAAATAAATTCAGCCACTGTTTCCGCATCTATTTGCCATCAAGTGATGGGGCTGGATGCCATGATCTTAGTTTTCTGAATTTTGAGTTTTACCCCAACTTTTTTTACTCTCCTCTTTCACTTTCATCAAGAGACTCTTTAGGTCTTCTTCACTTTCTTCTGTAAGTGACACTTTCTGGAAGGTGACATTCCAGTGAAAATAGGCTAAAAGCTAGCTTGTGCAAGCCAGTCTCTTGCTTCAGAAATCCCAAAGGGTGGNCCCCATCTATTTGCCATGAAGTGATGGGACCAGATGCCATGATCTTGGTTTTCTGAATTTGAGTTTGAAGCCAAATTTTCCCTCTCCTATTTCACTTTCATCAAGAGGCTCTTTAGTTCTTCACTTTCGGCCATAAGAGTGGTATCATATGCATATCTGCTGCTGCTGCTGCTAAGTCGCTCCAGTCATGTCCGACTCTATGTGACCCCACAGACGGCAGTCCACCAGGCTCCTCCGTCCATGTTATTGATATTTCTCCCGGCAATCTTGATTCTAGCTTGTGCTTCCTGCAGCCCAGCAGTTCTCATGATGTACTCTGCATATAAGTTAAATAAGCAGGGTGACAATATACAGCCTTGACGTACTCCTTTTCCTATTTGGAACCAGTCTGTTCCACTTCCAATTCTAACTGTTGCTTTCTGATCCGCATACAGATTTCTCGAGAGGCAAGTCAGGTGGTCTGGTATTCCCATCTCTTTCGGAATTTTCCATGTTACTGAGCACTATTTAAAGATTGTTAGACCAATGCAGGAAACAGTTCAACTCTTCAATTCATTTATTAGTTTTTGCCTTGAGGAAATGCCACCTACTTGGACCCCAAAGAAAGTGAAGATCCTCCTTTGACAGGCATAGAGTTTTTAAGTCTTTCTTGGAGTCTTATATTTCACATCATAGGCTCTGTTTGGGGGTGGTAGAGAGGGGGAGAATAGATATAGCAAGTAGAAGAGGAACTACCTGGACCATTCCAGGAACCTAGACAAGGAAGGACCCTGCTTATTTTGTGAAACTAGGGGGGTCATAATTTTCCTGTCTTCTCGATAGACCATTATGAGGTGAAGCAACTCTTGTTTTCTGTCATATAACATTATTATTTTTATTTAGTGGGAGTCTGGTGGTTAATTTTCCAAAACTCATTGATTTAAGAATTATATATGTTTTTGTCAGTCTAACAGCTGTCTCCCAACTGGATTTCAAACTCTATGAACATAAGAATGCCTGGTACCCACAAATTCATTAGTTCAGTACTCAATAAATATTTGCTGGAAAAAAAATCACTGATATCATTTTGTCAGGTACTGTTCAAAAGTATATAAAACTAATGGAACACATGAAAAGAATAAGCTCATTCTAAATGATTTGAAGTATGTAATATTATATGTAGTCTTTTTTTAAAGTAAAATATAACTCACATATACACACAAATAACTCTCATCTCTTTTTATTGACGTGCTTGATTAAGATGGCAAACAGCAGAAGTATATGTGACTATGTCAAATTGAACAGCTCTAAAGTGAAGGACGGAGAAGGCAATGGCACCTCACTCCAGTACTCTTGCCTGGAAACTCCCATGGATGGAGGAGCCTGGTAGGCTGCAGTCCACGGGGTCGCTGAGTCAGACACGACTGAGCAACTTCACTTTCACTTTTCACTTCCATGCATTGGAGAAGGAAATGGCAACCCACTCCAGTGTTCTTGCCTGGAGAATCCCAGGGATGACAGAGCCCAATGGGCTGCCGTCTGTGGGGTCGCACAGAGTCGGACACGACTAAAGGGACTTAGCAGCAGCAGCAGCAAAGTGAAGGATCTCAAACTGCTTTCTTCATCTCTTCCTCATTTCCTTCTCCCCTCTTTCCATTACCCTTCTTTTGCTATTCATTTCCTCTTCCTCCTTTCTTTCCACTTTCTGCCTCCTACTTCTTCTATTTACGTTCTAAATTAAATCTTAGGCAAAAAGTTGTTTCCAAGGAAGATAATAACACTAATTTCTTATTAGGTATCCCAACCTCAATGTAGAAGCAAAGATCTTTCCAACAATTGCATAGATATAGACCTTTCCAACAAACAAATTAAATGCACGACTTCTTTCACATTTTCAACCCACACCATAATCAACTGAAATGTAACACAATGGAAGCCAAAGAAGCACCTAAGTTTATAAGAAAATGAGAAATATGAAGTTTTTAAGGAAAAAAACTACTAAAAACATTCCAACTGTGAAAGTTTATAAGATCAAGGAATATGTTCTAAAAGTTATCAACACAGACGGACTTTTGGCCTCTGAGGGAGAAGGAGAGGGTGGGATGATTTGGGAGAATGACACTGAAGCATGTATACTATCATGTAGGAAACAAGGCGCTGGTCTATGTTCGAAGCAGGATGCAGGATGCTTGGGGCTCGTGTACAGGGATGATCCAGAGAGACGTTGTGGGGTGGGAGGTGGGAGGAGGATTCAGGATTGGGAGCTCATGTACACCTGTGGTGGATTCATGTTGATGTATGGCAAAGCCAATAGAGTACTGTAAAGTAAAATAAAGTAAAAAAAAAATAAATAAATAAAACAAAATAAAGTTAGAATATGAAAATAAAAAAGGAAAAAATTAAATTAATCCGTTTTTTAAAAAAATAAAAATAAAAGTTATCATGGGCTAGTAAATAGTGTGTCTAAAAATTACAAAAGCATTCATCAATGAAAAATCTGTAAGTTTTTCAACATTCAAAGTGCAGTGAAGAACTCTAGAAAAATTTGGTAAGTCTCTTCATATGGGAGAGATAAAGGAAAAGGCAGACAATTTAGAAATTAATGAAAATACATTAAGGAAGCATATCCCTGTTGGACACCAATTTATATTGATCAATTTTATATAACAGTGTCCAATTTACAGTTTATGATACCTTTTTTTGAGTTTATGCTTAAATAAATTTAGAAACTAAAAAGAACTGATAAACATTTCAGATGATAGCAATGTAATCACTTTACTATCAAATATGGCAAGTAAATGATATCAACTAGAAATGTAACAACTAACTTTTAATAAATTTATTCTACCCCTGTGGGTTTATTTCATGAGAGTTTTTTCCATGTGTAGGTCATCATATTTTATATAACTCAGAATACTCCAAGTGTTCCACTTGTGTGAATAAATATACTTTAATCCCATTATCCTGTGCTGGCACAGGAGGGCCTAGAGGAGCTACTCCACGTTCAAGGTCAGGAGGGGTGACCCCATCCAAGGTAAGGAGCAGCAGCTGTGCTTTGCTGGAGCAGCGTGANGATCCCTTGGAGAAGGAAGTGACAACCCACTCCAGTATTCTTGCCTGGAAAATTCTGTGGCCAGAGGAGCCTGGCAGTTCATGGAGTCACGAGAGTCAGACTTGACTTTTCAACTAAACCACCAAGTCCCATGCTAAATAAAACAACTATTCATTGAGGCATTAATAGCTTTGGTATTTTTTAGTAGAAAAGTAGAGATTAAGAAATTTGCCCAAGGATACACAGTTTCTCATTTATGAACAGTAACACCACCTGATTCATGGAGTTGGGGAGAAAAATTAACTGAGTTACATATACATATAAGGTATATAAAGTATGGTGCCAGCTAAA
Organism: Neotragus pygmaeus; assembly: GCA_006410875.1. Taxonomy (NCBI): domain Eukaryota; kingdom Metazoa; phylum Chordata; class Mammalia; order Artiodactyla; family Bovidae; genus Neotragus; species Neotragus pygmaeus. The sequence continues at coordinate 280,145 of SJYV01021415.1, read as the reverse complement.
CTGGTAAGCACTCACTAAATAACGGTCACTATTATTGTTATTACCATGTTGGGCACTATTCTAAGTACTTTAAGCACATTATTTAATTTGATCTTCACAATAGCCACATGTGGTAGATAATAGCATCCCCCTTTTAAAGATGAGTAAATTATGAATTAAAAAAACTTAAGTAACTTGTCTAATGACACACAACTACTATGTATTGAGAACGGAATCTGAACTGAGAGAATTCAAGGTTCATGCACTTAAAAACTAAGTTATGGACTCAGAAACTAAAGAGACTCTTGAGAACAACTTAAATCCTGACATAACAAGAAAATAACTCAGACCCAGTATTCAAGGAAGCTCCAGATTCAAACATTTTGCTTGACCTTCTGAACATGAACTCCCTGCAAGTCCAAAACTGGATCAAAGACACATCATCAGTTCTACAGAAGGCAAGGGAGAAAAAAAAAAAAAGATAAACTTAAGTGGCCTTCAGGGTAGGAAGAGGGATATAGTCTGTTTGGGAATGTATCCTAAAATTTCCCTGTAAGGCTTTTTTTTTTTACACAGGGAGAGGGAGAATTTTCTAAAATTAGGTTAACTTTAGATGATGTTAATTTGACCCAACTCAGTAAATTTAATAAAAATCATTGTACAATACACTTAAAATGGTGGATTTTATGGTATATATTGTGTTGGACAAAAAGTTTGTTTGGGTTTTTCCACACACTCTTATAGTAAAACTTGAATCAACTTTTTGGCCAACCCAAAACATAATACCTAAAGAAAGCTATTATCAAAAATTAAATAAATAAACCAATAAAAACACAGATATTATGTTTCCATTCTAGTCAACCCTGAATCTCCAAGTTGGCCCTAATGAATTGATATTTATTAATTAAATCTATAATCATTTTTCACTGCTGTGTAACAAATAACCCTAAAACCTATTGGCTTAAACAACGTTTTTTTGTTTTATTAATTTCACAACTCTGTAGGTGAGAAATGTGAGCAGGGCTCAACTGAGCAAGCTCCTTTGCTTCTCTAGTCATTGAAAAAACTCAGTGGTAGCTTTTCTGGCAGATGGAAAGGTCTGGTGGGTCAAAGATGGTTTCAAACACATGGCTGGAACCTGGAAATGGATGAGTCAAAAAATAAAGCCCCCCAGTGAGAGCCTTTCTATGCAGCTTAGCATTGTCACAAGATAATGACCTTAAAGTAGCCAAACTTCTAAAATGGTGGCTCAAAGCTCATAGTGAATATGGCGGAAGCTGCATCAGTTATATGACCCAGACTTGGAAGTCATATTATTACTTGTATTAAGTATATTGGGCTTCCCTGGTGGCTCAGAGGTTAAAGCTTCTGCCTCCAATGCGGGAGACCTGGCTTCAATCCCTGGGTCGGGAATATCCCCTGGAGAAGGAAATGGTAACCCACTCCAGTATTCTTGCCTGGAGAATCCCATGGACAGAGAAGCCTAGTAGTCTACAGTCCACAGGGTCGCAAAGAGTGGGACACGACTGAGCGACTTCACTTTCACTTTCCAGTGAGAGCCTTTCCATGCAGCTTAGCATTGTCAAAAGGTAACGGCCTCAAAGTAGCCAAACTTCTAAAATGGTGGCTCCAAGCTCTTAGTGAATATGGCGGAAGCTGCATCAGTTGTATGACCCAGACTTGGAAGTCATATTATTACTTGTATTATGTATATTAGGCAAAGCCCTCTTAGATTCAAAAGGAGGAAATTAGACTTCACTTCTTGCTGGCAAATAATGTCACATTGTAGAGTAACATATGAGACTGGGGATATTGTTGTGGTCATCACTTAAAAATATAATCCATTGACATAATAGTTTACAACAATAATCACTATTATAATTGAAGTTTCAGAAGAGTTTATTAATTCTTCAAAACTCCATATGTCTGAAATTTTGAGGATATAACACACATGATAGGTAAAATCGAAAAAAATTGGGAGGTTTTGTGGAGATAATTTCAAATACCTTAAGGGATTCCCTGGTAGCTCTCAGATGGTAAAGAATCTGCCTCAATGCAGGAGATCTGGGTTTGACCCATGGGTCAGAAAGATCCCCTGGAGAAGCAAATGGCAACCCACTCCAGTATTCTTGCCTGGAGAATCCCATGGACAGAGAAGCCTGGAGGGCTACAGTCCATGGGGCTGCAAAGAGGTGGACAAGGCTGAAGCAACTTAGCAAGAAATTCATGCAAGAAACTTGCTTCCTGGAAAAATCTTATATTTCAGGCATGGTTTTACACTTAATGTCCCTTCTGCTTCCTTTTATAAAACATTTCATTTACATGAAAAATTAGTTTAATTTCTTTTTAGTTTGAGATTCTAGTATAGTCACTGAATACAACCGCAAAACTATCTCCTTATAAAATATTTAATGCTGATTGTGGTTGTTTTTGTTCATACATTTCCTAGACTGAATATGACATTTGATGACTTTTGCCCAAAATAACCAATTTTTAATTTACAGTCACAAATGCATTGTCTTTATCCTATTTTAGTAAACATTTTAGAGCAAGACAGAAACATACTAAAAACTGGTTTAATTTTAAACACCTTCTGAAGTTCCAACCCAGAAACTTTTCAAAAAAGCGTGTTAGGTGAAGGAAATGAAGAGAGAAGGAGGAGAAAAATAAACTAAAATCACATAATTAAATAAGGGACAGAAAAGGTGGTTTTAATCACTGGTTTGGCCCCTAACAGGCTTCCCTGTAACTCAGCTGGTAAAGAAACTGCCTGCAATGCAGGAGAACTGGGTTTGATCCCTGGGTTGGGAAGATCGCCTAGAGAAGAGAAAGCCTACCCATTCCAGTATTCTTGCATGGAGAATTCCCTATAGTCCATGGGGTCACAAAGAGTCAGACACAACTGAGCAACTTTCACACTTTCACTTTGGCCCCTAACAACCATTGTGTGACCTTCCCCAGGTCACTTAAGACTTGTTGGGTTCAGTCTTCATATGCCAAGTGAGAGGCTAGACTGAATCTATGTTTTGTTGTTTTTTGCGATGGTGATGGTGGTGGTGATGGAGATGTGACTTAAGTAATAACAATTCCAAAAAATACATTAAAACTAAACATTCATGACTGGAGTTATTCTGGTTGAAAATGGGTGGGGTTATTTGGAGATCCACCCACTCAACTCCCCCCCCAACCCCTAGTTCCTTTGCCCTTCACCCCATACCAGCTACATTTAAAAAAAAAAAATCATCATCATCATGGAATCCCAGCTCTAAAACCAAAAATTTGAAAGCCACTAGATTAGATGGTCTCTATAGGGTCCTCTTTGAAGAACAGATACTCTTAGGAACTAGAAAAGTACCTACCGGTAAATTGTTATGTAACAAATGTGATTACCTTAATGGGTAGTACTATGGATACATGTATATTCATAAATATGATTTTCCATGTTAANGATTAGATGGTCTCTATAGGGTCCTCTTTGAAGAACAGATACTCTTAGGAACTAGAAAAGTACCTACCGGTAAATTGTTATGTAACAAATGTGATTACCTTAATGGGTAGTACTATGGATACATGTATATTCATAAATATGATTTTCCATGTTAATATGTAATTTTATACATATATTAAAAACAACTGAGAGACTCCCTAACGAACTATTAAAGTTACCTACCACCTCATAGTAGTCTTAGACATAATTACTACTTTCCTTCTTTTCACATAAGGATAAGCTTGGGAAGGTTTAGCAACTTGAGTGGGATAAACAACTAGAAAGAGGCAGACACAATATCTGAATGTAGAATGAGCTTAAGCAAAAGTATTTGTTTTCATTTTTTCTCCATAATACTCAAGTACCTCCCATTACATCAGTAGGTTTCCCATCTCTGTGAAAGGTTGCGCTAAGGAACAAGTGGTTTGGGGCTTTCTTCTGAAGATTTGGTTGGGACTTATTTCTTGATGCTTAGCTGGAAATGATGTCAAAACTGAGAATCATGCACCTCATATTCCAAGGAAATGATGCAGTGGAGAGTGTCTGGAGAAAGGATGGGTAGAAAGGAAGCTAGGTCTAAGGCTTCCATCTTGCCCCTCTCCCTCTTCCTTTTTAACTCTTGATTTGATGAAAACTCCTATACTTACAAAATATACACGAAGGAAATAATGTACATACTTATACCTAATCACTTAAAGTGCCTTTGGTCATGAGCTATCTATAGCCATAACTTATGGTAGACATACACACAGAAATGTGTGTGGAGATGTGTGTATTTTTCTCTATCCAGTAGAGAGAGGGTAAGAATCTTTGTACTCTTAGTATTTCAGGATCTCATATGTGTATCTTCTTCTTGATAATCTAGACTTCCCATGTCTTTAACTTATGAGACTGTTCAAAGCGGGAAATGACCTTATATATCACCTGGTTCAACTTTTCACTGATTCAATCACAGTCACACAACTGGTTCATATGTGGGCCTAACCTAGAATTTCTCAGTGCTGACATCCTCCAGTTAAGGAAAGTTTATAAATCAAGACCGTATACATACAAATATGAACATGCTATAGTAGAAACTTTTAAACTATAAAAGCAACTTAAAGAAAACCTATTCCTACTCTTTTATCTTTTAGATTACAAAAGTGGCACCCAAAGAGATGGAAAAAATATATAATCTTGTAAATAACAGATTCCAGTCTAGAGCTTCCTTCCATTGTGTACTGTGGTTAATTTAGAGATAATTTTATTAAACTAAATCAAATTAATGTGTATGACTGGTGAGTGCTTAACCCTCCTGAGAAATACAGATTTTAAATACAACTTTCCTTTTATTATTTATAAAGTTGTTGAGGACAGGAATTCATGTTTCATGTGTGTTTTTTTTTTACATTTTCCAAAGTATATGTTTATCCCATAATACCAAAATACTTTTTATTATGTAAGTAGGTTTTCCATGTCTATAAGTGGGAAGTATTGTTAAAGAAGGACTTATTTGACTAATAACAATCTTAAAAGTAATGATGGAAATCAATGCAATATTTAAGCACAAATGATTCTATATTCTGTTAAAGAACGGTTCCAGAAATCCCACCCAATCATGCATCCTATTGCCTCAGGTCACCTGTATATAAATTAGTTTTAAACTACCTGTGGCATTGTCAAGACAAATTAACTAATAAATGTAAGCATAATTTGTCTCTCTAGAAGAGACTATTTAAATTGTTCTGAAAATATGCCTCTGTAAGCCTGAAGGCAAAAATCATGCCACCACTCTGCCTTTCCTTTTCTAAAACCAAATAAAGCTTATTCTAAATTTATCTTATCTGTCCTATTTTTAAGTCTATAATTAGTTAATATCANGAGACTATTTAAATTGTTCTGAAAATATGCCTCTGTAAGCCTGAAGGCAAAAATCATGCCACCACTCTGCCTTTCCTTTTCTAAAACCAAATAAAGCTTATTCTAAATTTATCTTATCTGTCCTATTTTTAAGTCTATAATTAGTTAATATCATTATGTCTTCATTATTATTTTACTATTCTTAGATAGACCCTTTCTTAGATTTCTGGCATCATTTCTATGATCCACACAGAAAAAGATGAAAATAGTTCAGTTTTTCTCTGGGTCAGAATCTAAATGGTCTCTTCAGTTTCAAAGACTTGGGGGGGTATTTTTTTGATGTTGACACTTTGGGGAATAACTTAAAGGTAAAACAAAAAATGGGTGAAGAAAAATAATGTGTATTTGGGTTTCTTTGTGGTAAGGTCCAAAGGAAATGTGAATTCTCCCTGCCAGAAATCGCTGGAGGTATGGAAACCCCTAAAAGGCAAGTGTTGATTTATTTCCTCCTTCTCAGGGATTCTACAACTAAAGAAGATGAGAACAAAATTCTAGAAAGAAATGGATATAGAATAGGATATTGATCGACATGAGATCATGACTCCAGTTTCCTTAAATAAAGAAATGCTAACAAGCTCCAGGGATGATTCCTGTTAGGTGGTTAAAATACAAACTGCACATGTGCATACATACACATACAGTTAAATTTAGTATATCACAGTAAAGTATACCCAGAGTTAACTCATTCATTCAACAAATAATTCAGTGCCTGGCATATATCAGGGTTTCTCGGGTGGTGCTAATGCCTGCCAATACAGGAGCCTCAGGAGAGGTGGATTCGATCCCAGGGTCTGATAGACCCCCTGGAGTAGAAAATGGCAACCTGCTCCAGTTTCTTGCCTGACAAAACTCCACAGACAGAGGAACCTGGTGGGTCCATGAGGTCACCACTGAGTGACTGAGGACACACACACACCATTTTCCATTTTCTGACTCTTTGCAGCCCCACAAACTGCAGTCCTCCAGGCTCCTTTATGTATGGAATTTACCAGGCAAGCATACTGCAGAGGACGACATTTCCTTCTCCAGGGGATCTTCCCAACTCGGGCTGAACCCATGTCTCCTGGGTCTCCTGAGGCGGATTGGCACTGGTAGGCAGACGCTTTACAACTAGTGCCATCTGGGAAGCCCAACACCAGGCTATACCCAGGAAAAACTCCAATTAAAATGTGTTCTAATTGATAGACTTTAGAGTACCAGTAAATGATCCTATTCATTTCTTATTCAATNATTGGCACTGGTAGGCAGACGCTTTACAACTAGTGCCATCTGGGAAGCCCAACACCAGGCTATACCCAGGAAAAACTCCAATTAAAATGTGTTCTAATTGATAGACTTTAGAGTACCAGTAAATGATCCTATTCATTTCTTATTCAATCTGAAATTCCTGAATCTGGTTAGTCATAACATTAGTAATTTTGTTCCAAAATTTGTCCACACAATAACACAGTCTGAGTAACTTTGAAAAACCTATTGGTTCTGAGACCCACCCATGAAAGTGAAAGTGTTAGCCCCTGAGTCTTGTCCTACTCTTGGTGACTCCATGGACTGAAGCCTCCCAGGCTCCTCTGTCCAAGCGATTCTCCAGGCAAGAATACTGGGATGGATTGCCATTCCCTTCTCCAGGGGATCTTCCCGACCCAGGGACTGAGTCCAGGTCTCCTGCACTGCAGGCAGATTCTTTACTGCTGAGCCACCAGGGAGAACCACCCATACATCTACTGAATTAGAATCCCAGTTTTATGGGATTGGGAATCAGTAGCTGCTTTTGCTGTTGTTGCTTTAAACCCCTTTAGTCATTATAATGCAGTTTGTTTGTGGACCAGATTTTTGGAACCATTGATCTTTATTCCTAACAAAAAACCACCCTGATTAATTCAGTTAAGGAACATATCACATAAACCAATTACATTTACTACTCCAGTGGAACTATTCCTCTTCAGATAGTGGCACTAAAATGTCTATTAAAATTACAAGCATACTAGATTGGAAGCTTATTTCAGAGGAGATGCTTCCTTTTTATTTTTTTAATTATTTGTATATTTATTGTATATTGTATAATTGACTTACCATATCAAATTATTTTCAGATATACAACATATTAATCCAATATTTCCATACACTGTGAAATGACCACTACAATAAGTCTAGTTACCATCTGTCACCATACACAGTTATAAAGGTACAGTATTATTTACTGTGTTCCTATGATGTATATTACATTCACATGACTTGTTTTATAACTAGAAGTTTGTACTTCTTAATTTCCTTCCCCTATTTTGCCCATCCCCTACTCTCCTTCCCTTTGGTAACCACTGGTTTATTCTCCTTAAATAGCTTACTATTATAGTCACTTAAAATGATAGCCTCTTCCATCCATAGGTTTTTTAAATTAATTATTTATTTTAATTGGAGGCTAATTACTGTACAATAATGTAGTGGTTTTTGCCATACATCGACATGAATCAGCCATGGGTGTATACATTCATAAGTTTTAAAAACTTCAAAATATGGATAGCTACAGAATTATATGAAGATTCATGGTGATTTAACTTTTCCAAATTCTCTCAATAAATTGATGACAGAGTTAGCTAGATTCCAATACTATTTATTATCTACCATTCGTAATTCTTTCTCTCTCTTACTCATATTTTGCTCTACCTACTGAATGACTACTTCAATACCCAAGTTACTTACCAGAAATTTTTCTTCATACCCCTACAATATAATCCCCAGAGCAGAAGACATATTTGAAATTTCTTTCACTGACATAATCTCAGAGCAAGGACAGAGCCTGGTACAAAGTAGTTGCTCAGTAACTGTTTGTTGAGTAACTGAATAAATAAATGAATGAACAATAAATAAATAAATCTCATCATTTCTATTTCTATAGCACCAAAGTATTATTACTTAAAATGAACTTGACAGTCATTTAACAATGGCCATTAGTAAATACATGTATTTTAGTACTTGTCATTTTGCAGTATAATCATTTGATTCTATGACTGACACAAGCTATGCCTCATGTAAGTCTCAGTCTCACTCAAAACGTCATATAGCAATCAATGACTGTTACTTGAATGAATGGATAAACAGAATAAGTTACTTCTCAAGATTCATATTTAATTTATTACAAATATGATATCAAAGCATTTATATTATTTAGGCATGATTTAGACTCAGGAATTTAAGTGCCTATTTCAGTTCATGGCAACATTCTCTATTGGCTGGGAAAACATAAATGCCAAGGAGGTAACATAAATAAATCTGGGGAACATCATTCATTTCAGTGCTCATATTTCATAATCAAGCAACAGTTCCTAAATAGATTACTTTATCAAGGTTTATATTTGGATAAACTTTCTATGCAATACTATCTTAAAGAATATACTTTGTTTTAATTTAAATTATTGCTTACCAGTTTTACCATTACATGTTTGAATCCTGAAAGAGAGTCATNACAGTTCCTAAATAGATTACTTTATCAAGGTTTATATTTGGATAAACTTTCTATGCAATACTATCTTAAAGAATATACTTTGTTTTAATTTAAATTATTGCTTACCAGTTTTACCATTACATGTTTGAATCCTGAAAGAGAGTCATCCAGTAAGACAAAACATCTAAATATTGCCTATAGTGATAGCTTTGCCTCTGTATCCTTTTTAAAGTATCAATTACTATCAGTGGGGTAGGAGGTTGTGACTAAATTGTAAAAGTTCTAAAATTGGATAAAGAGGAAGTATGTACTTGAAGGGATTTAAAATAAGACATGGGATAATTTAAACCTCAAAATATGATTGTTTTCATAATATAAAATTGATATATTTTTATAAACACAGTTGACCCCTGAACAACACGGGTTGGAACTGAATGAACCATCTATACACAGATTTCTTTTTAATAGTAAATGCTACAGTACTGCACCATCTACAGTGGTTGAATCTGTGAATGTGGAACCCTGGATACAAAGGAAGTATGAATAAGGAGGGCCAACTGTAAACTATGCTCTGATTTTTGACGCTGGTACCCCATCCCCATCATTGTTCAAGAGTCAATGTAGTACATTTTGGAACTGATGACAATTATTAATTTCACTTATGCAGATAGTTTGTGGGTTAAGCACAAATAGAGACATAAGTACATCAGTGAAACATACTTTCCTAATCCATAATAGTCATCTTGATATGCTTTGGATTTGAAGTTTTCTAATTCATCAGTGTAAAAATAATTTATAACAACACACAAAAAAAGTAAAATTTTTACAAATCAACAAAAACATCCATATTCAAAGATGCCTATTGTTTGGATTTATTAGTAATCTTTAGGTACTATGGGCTTCCCTTGTGGCTCAGCTAGTAAAGAATCTGCCTACAATGCTGGAGACCTGGGTTCACACCCTGGGTTGGGAAGATCCCCTGAAAATGGAAAGGCTACCCACTCCAGTATTACGGTCTAGAGAACTGCAACATGAAAAATGGTAATAACATGAGATCCAATGGTGGTAAGAAAAGCAAATGCTTTGAAAATTCCCAGACTGAGCAAAATTAAACATATATATATATATTTCTGTTGTGCAAGTAAGTTCATCTATTTCATTTTTCTAGAGAGAATAAATGTACAGATAGCAAGAGGGGTAGAGAGGTGGGATGGATTGTGAGGTTGGCATTGGCATATATACACTACTATGTATAAAATAGGTAACTAATGAGAACTGAGTACATAGCACAGGGAACTCCACTCAGGGCTGTGCGGTGACCTAAATGGAAAGGAAATCCCAAGAGGGGAATGCATGCATATGTATAGTTGATACACTCTGCTGTACAGCAGAAACTAACACTTGATTTTAAAGCAACTATACAATGGGAAAAAATGGGGGAGAAAATGAAGCTCCTTACTCAAATGTATTCATAGCTTTTAACAGGCAATGCCTAACATACAAAAAAATTCTAACTTCTTCCATAAACATTTATCCCATGAACAGTGAGTAACATATGCAGTGTTTTTCAAACACAATACTTGGAAAAGTCCCTTCATAGTCAGGTATTTCGGAACCTGGTGAAAGCAAAGAAAGGCACTTATGTTCCATAGTACACTCTTCAGGAAATACTGTTCTAAACTGCTGAAATAATGAACATAATTTTGAAAAAAAAATAGGTGTAGAGGGAATCCATGTTTTGATGTTTTGTTTAGCATTCAATGTGATTTTGGCATATCTGTGACCTCTTTTCCAACAGTTTTCCTTTAATTGAGAACTTGACTAGATTTCTAAGTTACAATATTTATGTAATCTTTCTGCCTCCTTTTCATTAAGATATGAAGTGTGTATTACAGATGGAAGATGNATTCAATGTGATTTTGGCATATCTGTGACCTCTTTTCCAACAGTTTTCCTTTAATTGAGAACTTGACTAGATTTCTAAGTTACAATATTTATGTAATCTTTCTGCCTCCTTTTCATTAAGATATGAAGTGTGTATTACAGATGGAAGATGATATACCATTCCCCTTCAGAGTTAAGGGAATCTATCTCCTTGATTTTTTATTTCACCTTTTCTTCTGTGTGTTTTGTATTTTTCTTCCAGAACAAAATTCTGCCAATGATCTCTTGAGGATTCATAGATACAAAACGTATTTCCAACCAATATTGGTTTTTAGACACTTAATATCAATGATGAAATTTTGTTCACTATCTTAAAAAGTCATTTATGACAGAGGCATATATTTCTTTATTACTTTGATAGCCCAAAATCACAGACAAAATTTCAGGCTATTGTGAAAGCACTATGTTGCTCTGAACTACCTTAAACGCCAGTGAGATGTTTTTGATTTTGTTAAAAATGTCCTTGCCAGTATTCTGAATCATAGCAGGACTGTAATCAAACACTATTATTTGAATAATAACATTTTAGTAAGCTTATAGTAACTGTCCATGTTCCACTGAGATTAGGCTTGACAAGTATAAGCAAAATTTTCTTCAGGTGAGAAATTTCTGCTAGGAAAAGTGAAAGTCACACAATCCTATCCGACTCTTCAGGATTCCATGGACTGTAGCCAACTCTTTGTGATTTCACTGACTGTAGCCTGCCAGACTCCTCTGTCCATGGGATTCACCTGGCAAGAATATTGGAGTGGGTTGCCATTCCCTTCTCCAGGGTATCTTCCTGACCCAGGGATCGAACTCGGGTCTCCTGAATTGCCTGCAGATTCTTTACCAACTGAGCTACTAGGGAAGCCCCATTTCTTCTAGCCAGGTATTTCTGCTTGGAGAGCAGTGCTTCTCAAACTTTAAGACACCTATAAGTGAATTGAGGATCTTATTAAAATATAGATTCTGATTAAGTTGGTTGAGGTGGGATTTGTTATTTTGTATTTCTGATAAGTCAAAANAATGAATGGAAAGCATTGCAAGATCCTGATGTATATTATAAGCAGAAGCAACCAAAATGTCCTCACCTCATAGTTTTCATATTAGGGTAATTTTGAGCAGTCATCTTTAAAATCATTTTCCCTTGTTTGCCATCTCCCAACCAAGTGAGAAAGAGCCTTGTTTCTTGGTTGTGTGGGCACAGATGGGCCTGAGAAGGCAGGTCTGACACTCCAAAACCCCAGGAGAGTAAGGGTTCCAATAATCTGTCTCTTTGGATGGGCAGGAAAAGCAAAAGTCCATTTGCACACAGTTGCTGTCCACCAGTTTGGAATGAAAATTCAGCACGAGCACAGAAGGATTTAGTGTTTACCATTTGCACCAGGCTCAATGCTAGGTGCTACAGAGTCATTGGCTCAAGGAGTTCACAAGCCGGTGGAGAAGACACACCTCATGAATCACAAGTAAAGTGTGCCAAGTAGGTGAAGTTGACCTTCCTAGTCTCCTAGGTCTCTTTCCTTGGCACTTATCCTACATTTCCACCCAGCCTCTGCTCTCTGCCCGCTCCCCCCACCCCCGCACCNATATTTATATAAAGATTTCTATTTTAAGACTCAGGCCTGGTCCAATGCTCTTAGAAGAACTACAAATAGCTTGGGTTACTCATTTTTCCAGCTGGATTGCCACTTTCCCCCAAGGCACTCTTACTTTTATATCATTTACAAAGGAAAACTCATACAATAGGATATGGCAAACTAGTAAATGCTACTCTTAATCTATTATAACATTTCTATGACTCAGGACATGATGACCCATTTTATAAAATATAATGCAAATGTTGTTTAAAGCACCCAGGAGTAAAGAGGACAGCTTTCAGATTCTTGTAAGTGTGTTGTGTATTTTATATTCAACCAATCCAACTTTGCAGAATTGTAGATGGCACCCTGATGGCTCAGTGGTAAAGAACCTTCCTGTCAATGCAGGAGACACGAGACCACAGTTTGATCTCTGGGTCGGGTAGATACCCTGGAGAAGGAAATGGCAAGCCATTCCAGTATTCTTTCCTGGAAAATTCTATGGTCAAAGGAGCTTGGCTGGCTACAGACCGTGGGGTTGCAAGAGTTAGACAGTCTTAGAGACTATACCACCACCACTAGGAGCCACCAGGAAGGTGATTTAAAAACACTAATTCCAGACAGGGAAGCCTGGTGTGCTGCAGTCCACGGCATCACAAAGAGTTGGAAATGACTGAGCGACTGAACTTAATTAATCTGCTGTCTACCCCAGGAGAGTCTTATTCTAAAGGTCTGAAATGAGGCCTAAGAATCCACATTTTAGCAAATACCTTTTGCATTTTGGGATTTGGTGATGGACAGGGAAGTCTGGCATGCTGTAGTCCATGGGGTCGCAAAGACATGACTAAGCAACTTAATTGAACTGAACTTGCATTTCTAGTGTAACTGAAAAGTTTGGGGAATACTGCCCTAGGAGAATTGTTGACCAAAGTTCTAACATCAAGACCTGATATGGTTCATTACCGAAACTTTTACCCTCTATCTAAGACGGTATTTTCAAATATACTTTCAATCAACAAAATTGTTCCCTTTGTTTGTCACAGTTTTGATTATTTACTTGGTTTCATCACTCCTTTTTGGACCTAAGGACCTCAATTCCCATGTCTTCTCTAGGGACCATAGTTTATCTTCCAAACCAGACACTTTCAAAAGAAATAGGGAGAACAACTGATAATTATGGTGGGATAATTGGCATAAACCAGAATCATCCAGAGCAGGTTTTACATCACATTGATCTTGAATCCCAAAATGAGGAACTTTTTAACCACACTTCACACTGATGGCCGGAGAAGGCAAAGGTACCCCACTCCAGTACTCTTGCCTGGAAAATCCCATGGACGAAGAAGCCTGGAAGGCTGCAGTCCATGGGGTCGCTGAGGGTCGGACGCGACTGAGCGACTTCACTTTCAGTTTTCACTTTCATGCATTGGAGAAGGAAATGGCAACCCACTCCAGTGTTCTTGCCTGGAGAATCCCAGGGACAAGGGAGCCTGGTGGGCTGCCATCTATGGGGTTGCAGGGAGTTGGACACGACTGAAGTGACTTAGCAGCAGTACTATTCTCTGATGGGAAACTCCTTTGACTTCCTGATAGATCTCTAGCAGTCACTACTTCTCTTTAAAAGCTTTCACTGTCACACCCTTCAGATGTGATACTTTCACACTGTCTAGGAATGAGTCTGTCTCCTTAGACATAACCCCACTGTGACAGCAAGTTTATTCCCAAATCTTCATATTGGCTGCAGTTAAGTGGGACATGAAGGATTATATTTACATACAATATGTTTTAAATCAAGGTGGTTATTTTAATTTATCATCCATACTTGTAAGATTGACATCTTTAATGCCTTCTTATGACGAAAAATAATAAATATTATAATATTCTACAAAATCTTTACATATTTTGCCATTTTTCTCTTAATGTTAACAAATGTGAAATAACTGATGCAATTCAGAGGAAGGAGAGATGAACTAGGATATGTAATTCTTTTCTACCATAGAATTTTCCAGGCAAGAATACTGGAATGGGTTGCCATTTCCTTCTCCAGGGGATCTATCCGACCCAGAGACTGAACTCCGGTGTCTTGTGTCACCTGCATTGACAGGAGGGTTCTTTACCTACTGAGCCACCAGGGTGCCATCTACAATTCTGTGAAGTTGCATTGGTTGAATATAAAATACACAACACACTTACAACTCTTTGACAAGTATAAACTCAAGCAACTGGCCTTTTGTTCAGTTACTGTATCAACACTGACTCATGTCCCTCTCCTATAAGAATTGATTTATCAATTCAATCATAAACGGACATTCAGAAAAATAATTATTTTCAGTTTTAAAAGGATCAAAGTACATTTAAACAGATGTTTTGTTCAGACAGAGAAACTGAGGGCAACTCATACAATATAATATGTGATTAATAATATAAAGCATTAAAGAAAACAGACATACATTCTAAAGCTGACTTCTTCTTCCTGACTATTATACTGAGTTGGAATTTTGAAAGATAATTAAGATGGAAATATCATCTTCAAGAAATGTTTCTAGTGTGTTAGGATAAAAGAAAGCAGTAAACCAAGCTGAAAGTTTTAAAATGTAATATAGTATTAGTAAATCATATACTCCAGGCTAACCTTACAGGTATGTGTTGTTTTTATAAATTAACTAGAACTGGTTTAACCTTAGGGTCAGGTTCAAGTGGTGTACACCAGCAGTCAGATTACAACTTGATGCAAATTTTATCTCATTAAAAAAGTCACACACTGCTCCACTTCATTTGCAAAATAATTGTGTACCTGGCAAGGTCAGATGATTTTCCTTCTATTGCTTTCACTGAAGGAATTCGGGGTTTTTTTAATGCAGCTAAACTGTGGGAAAGATTTTCTAATTTATTTTCATTTGAGGAAATTGCAAACTTCCAAAAAACTCAGAGGTTTTCGGCTTATTATTTTTCTGTTTGTTTAAAATAAGAAATCATACTAAAATCTGCTTGTTTTAGATTTTGAGAAGCCATATACTGTACTATAATTATAATCTAAAAAGTCTCATTCTGTAATTCCCAGAGAAAAAGAAAAAATTGTTAATGCCAAATTAGCTATAATTCTCATAATTTAGTGGTGATATGAATTTTTTTTAAGTTTAAATGGTGCTCAAATATACAAAATATGGTAAATGAAGTCCTACTAGAAATGAGACAAGTAAGGTGCTTTTAGACCATCAAGATGCATCAACACTTTTCCATTTCTCACTCAAATTTATATTCTAATATCTTCTGACCTCAAGATATTTTCAGTCATTTATTTCTTCTATAATAAAATCCAATTACAGTAATATGTACATATTTTTGGTCTCTGAGATGCTGCTAGAATTTTTCTATGTCAACACTTATTTTATATATTCTATCTCAGTTAACATTCTTAGATAATTGCAGTTGATTTAACTTAGGATTTATCAGGATCTTAAAAATGTACAGAAATCTCTTTGCTTCATTTAGGGGCAAATCACTCCCCTCACTATTATGTTTTCAGATGCATTATTTAACACAGTATTTAATTTCATTTTGAATCTTTAGAAGTTGTTTTTCCCATGAACAACAAACTGTTGATGAGAAATATGAAGCGGAAACATTAGGGGTCTTTATTTTAAATAAAGTAAAAGCTGATATTTGCTAAGAAACTTTGAAATGAGAATGTAAAAATATTTAATATTAT
The DNA here is from genome assembly GCA_006410875.1 of Neotragus pygmaeus. NCBI lineage: Eukaryota > Metazoa > Chordata > Mammalia > Artiodactyla > Bovidae > Neotragus > Neotragus pygmaeus. Next base: position 264,129 of record SJYV01021415.1, on the reverse strand, counting down.
ATAAAATAGAAAATTACTATAGCAGGTATTTCTTTGTTGTCCTAGGGGACTATTCTCAGCAACAGTCCCCAACCTTTTTTGGCACAAGGGACCGGTTTCCTGGAAGAAATTTTCCCAGGGACTGAGGAGAAGAGGGAGGGATGATTTTGGGATGATTAAACTGCAGTATGGTTCTGGCTCCTATGAGAATCTAATACCACCACTGATCTGATAGGAGGTGGAGCTCAGACTGTAATATGAGCAATGGGGAGTGGCTATAAATACAGATGAAGTCTTGTTCTCCCTTGCCCACCTTTCTCTCACCTTCTACTGTGCCGCCAGGTTCCTTACAGGCCACAGATCAGTACTGGTCCCTGGCCAGGGGTTTGGGGACCGTGATACTAAGTATTGCTTTAGAAGTGAAACAGCCTTTAAACAAGGCTCTTTTAGCCATCTACTAAAAAGCTTCTTGATGAAAATGAAAGAGGAAAGCGAAAAAGTTGGCTTAAAGCTCAACATTCAGAAAACGGAGATCATGGCATCCGATCCCATCACTTCATGGGAAATAGATAGGGAAACAGTGGAAACAGTGTCAGACTTTATATTTTTGGGCTCCAAAATCACTGCAGATGGTGACTGCAGCCATGAAATTAAAAGATGATTACTCCTTGGAAGAAAAGTTATCACAAACCTAGATACTATATTCAAAAGCAGACATAACTTTGCCAACTAAAGTCCATCTAGTCAAGGCTCTAGTTTTTCCTGTGGTCATGTATGGATGTGAGAGTTGGACTGTGAAGAAAGCTGAGAACCAAAGAATTGATGCTTTTGAACTGTGGTGTTGGAGAAGACTCTTGAGAGTCCCTTGGACTGCAAGGAGATCCAATCAGTCCATTCTGAAAGAGATCAGCCCTGGGATTTCTTTGGAAGGAATGATGCTAAAGCTGAAACTCCAGTACTTTGGCCACCTCATGCGAAGAGTTGACTCACTGGAAAAGACTCTGATGCTGGGAAGGATTGGGGGCAGGAGGAGAAGCGGATGACAGAGGATGAGATGGCTGGATGATATCACCGACTCCATGTACATGAGTCTGGTGAACTCTGGGAGTTGGTGATGGACAGGGAGGCCTGGCGTGCTGCGATTCATGGGGTCGCAAAGAGTCGGACATGACTGAGCGACTGAACTGAACTGAACTAAAAGTTGTTAGAAACCAACAATTTTGACCCGGGGATGGAACCTGCATCTCCTCCTGCTCCTGCATTGGCAGATGGACTCTTTACTACTGAGCTACCTAAGAAGCCTAGCTATTGGTTGTACTTCACACCACAGAGACACACACTACCTCGATTTGATTAAATGACAAAGAAACTTTTTTTTACCTCAATTGAGTCAGGCTCCTCAGAGCCCACTTCTTTGGTGGTGGGGGTGCAGGGTCAATTTGTCCTTGGCCAGCTTAGTAAAGTTTCAGCAATAATCCTATTGATTCAATTTAGCAAATATTCCCTCAGTCTCAGTATGTGATACTCTGGATATCTGATCAAATTCTTCAACTCCCACTTCAAAATCTTAACACTCTGGACTTCTTCAGCAAGAATCCTATTTAATATATCTAGTGAGAATTCTCCCAGCCCTGATGCTTTCTCTTAGTAATTTTCCATTCACTGGCCCCCAACTCTATTCTTTGTTTATAAATCTCCATTTGTCCTTGCTGTACTCAAAGTGAGACTGGTCTCTATCCCCTACTGCAAAGCCCAAACTGCAGTAGGATGTCCCTCTGGAATAAAGCATCTTTACTGTCTTTAACAAGTGTTATGAAGTATATTTTTTAATACCAGGAAGACCCAATATATGGCCTATAAATTTAGCAAAAATAAACCATAGTTAGTCTTTAGTTACCTTAAATTATGCTGCAATAGAGCGTGAATAAATACAGAAATCAAACTTGTCAAAGGCTATCCTCATTCTCAATAATTTGGTCTGTGACTTGACCTTGAGTTTCAAAGAACCAGCAGGGAACTAGCTGGCAAGGAAACTAGTAGGAAATGGATAATCTAGAAAGTGCTATGAATCGTCTATGAAAAGCAATTGCAGAATTACAGTATGATGCAAGACTTTACATTTTAGAGATAATACATTGAATAGACAGAAAACTAAAGAAGCTTGACTGAACAGTCCTGAGACAGTTAATCAGTAAAACCAGAGTATTCTATTGCCCAGAGGGATTGTTATATAGATATGGGGTGACTATGAAGAGACTGTGAAATCAGGAATGGGCAGATTAATATCTGACAAGGTAAATGACTTCTGCTCTGTCAGAGAATATACAGAATTTAAGCTGAAATTCTTTCCTTCTTGTCAAATTTGAGAGTGATGCCTATAATGCATTCCTATCCCACACAGCACCAACATATGTGTGTGTGCACATGCTAGTCACTCAGTAGTGTCCAACTTTTTATAACCCCAAGGACTGTAGCTTGCCAGGCTCCTCTGTCCATGGAATTCTCCAGGCAAGAATACTGGAGTGGGTCACCATTCTCTTCTCCAGGAAATCTTCCCACCTCAGGGATTGAACCCAGGTCTTCCGCATTGAAGGGAGATTCTTTGTCTGAACGACAACTACAAAAACTCAGAACCTGTGCACAAAAAAGTCCACTCCTTGGGTAACTTGGCAGCAGCTGCAGGCATGTTTTAGAAGGTACATTAAAGTAGAACAGATATATTTATGATTCAGCATTGGTATGTATTTGCTTAAAATTAAAGCCAGGATAACCAGAGCTACACAAAGAAAATTAAAATACAAACTTTGAAATATTAATTTTGGAAAATTAGACAGAGATTCATAATTTTCTGAAATTGATAGACTAAAACTGAAAGAAAAAGAAAAGGTTCTACATCAAAGTAGCATAGAAAGGATACGACTAAAAAGAGGCTCCACAGATGTAGAACTTGCTCAGTGTGGAAAGATGACCTGCAAAAATCAGTACAGATACATTTTAATGTAAAACTGAGATAATAGGAATACCTGTTTTGTTGGATTACTTTGCAGGTCTAAAATTGTTAGGAAGAGAAGGAAGGAAGGCTGATTGTGTGTAAGTCTTAGACTGCTGTGTTCAGTTCAGATCAGTTCAGTTGCTCAATCGTGTCTGACTCTTTGTGACCCCATGAATTGCAGTATGCCAGGCCTCCCTGAGCATCACCAACTCCTGGAGTTTACCCAAACTCACGTTCATCGGGTCGGTGATGCCATTCAGCCATCTCATCCTCTGTAGTCTCCTTCTCCTCCTGCTCCCAATCCCTCCCAGCATCAGGGTCTTTTCCAATGAGTCAACTCTTTGCATGAGGTGGCCAAAGTACTGGAGCTTCAGCTTCAGTCCTTCCAATGAACACCCAGGACTGATCTCCTTTAGGATGGACTTGTTGGATCTCCTTGCAGTCCAAGGGACTCTCAAGAGTCTTCTCCAACACCACAGTTCAAAAGCATCAATTCTTCAGTGCTCAGCTTTCTTCACAGTCCAACTCTCGCGTCCATACATGACCACTAGAAAAACCATAGTCTCTGCTTTTGAATATGCTATCTAGGTTGGTCATAACATTCCTTCCAAGGAGTAAGCATCTTTTAATTTCATGGCTGCAATCACCATCTGCAGTGATTTTGGAGCCCCCCAAAATAAAGTCTAACACTGTTTGCCCATCTATTTCCCATAAAGTGATGGGACCAGAAGCCATGATCTCCGTTTTCTGAAGGTTGAGATTTAAGCCTGAGGGTCGGACACGACTGAGCAAGTTCGCTTTCAATTTTCACTTTCATGCGTTGCAGAAGGCAATGACAACCCACTCCAGCATTCTTGCCTGGAGAATCCCAGGAACGGGGGAGCCTAGTGGGCTGCCGTCTATGGTGTCCCACAGAGTCGGACACGACTGAAGCGACTTAGCAGTGGCAGCAGCAAGCCAACATTTACACTCTCCTCTTTCACTTTCATCTGTGTAGTTCTAAGAAAATCTCACAAGGCCAATGTTTTCAAGCCAAAGATGCATGAAACAGGAGTCTCACATCTCAGTGATTGTTGTATTAGCAGCCATGCCATGCTTAGTCACTTGCTGGGACTGTCATAGACAGTGTAGCTTCAACATTTTAGCATTTAGGAGTGACCAGGGTTAGAGACCAAAGAAGGATATTCTCATGGCTGCAACATAGGCATTGCACTAGGAAATTAATAAGCATTAGCTGATATGATCATTTTCAATTATTTTTTAATTGTAAAGTTTTCTTCTTTAAACTCTGTGTATAATGATTCAATTTGCATATAGCATAATATAAATGAACATTTCATCTTATCAATCTGTGGAATATTCAAACAGTTGGCAGTTTACTTTCTAGAGCAGGATGCTTTTCTGAATGTTAGAAAGAATACAAATTTTGAGTATTTAAAATGCACAGATTTTCAAATTGAAGAGATGCCTGAAGTTTGGAAAGGCCACCTATCATTCTTCAACCACAATGACCTCCTTTTTATCTGTTTTATGTTTTGAATATCCAGGAGTAATCTCAAGAAAGGACTCAGTGTCTAACAACTATCTGAAAACTATTGGTTTTGTCCTGATTATTCTATGAGAGTTATTAGAAAATGTTTTTAATTGACTGCTCATTTTAGTAATAAGAGTCATGAGTCATATTAACTTAATAAAAAGCAAGACAAAGATGCTGAAAGTCTTGAATTTGTAGTCTCACATTCATGAAAACAAAGCCATATCTCTGGGTTTTCAATTATGAAGGGGAAATTAATGCCCCAACAGTACTTACTCCTGCCTGATGGTCCTAGACATTATTGTAATAAGCAGGATGCTCCATTTTTTTTAAGATCATTAAACTTCCCATCTCTTTTATGAGTTATGAATAGATTATATTGTAGTTCCTAAACAATGATTTCCCATTATATAACACTGGAGTTTTATAAACATATTTTAAAAATACTACTCTTTCTATTCATATTTAGCTTCTAATCTACGAATAAAGAAGGCCCAAGCTTTTACATCTTCTATTTATGAGCTCTCTTTTATTTATAACTAGTGGAATTATTCCATTAATCTTTAACCCATGAATTTCTATTTTTTTCTGCTTGTCAAGCAACTCTAAATTCAAATTATCAACAATAAGCCCCACAGTACCAATATAAAATTATGACCTTAATAAGTTTATAGATTATTTTTTTTATTTCATCAGCTAGGTCACCCATAAACATGTTTAATAATTTCATGTGCCTTTGGAAGGTCATTCAAAATTCCCTCAACCTACAGCTAAAATCGAGGCTGACACTGAACCACTAATAGTACTCTTGGGAATTTAACATGTTTCTACATGTTAATCTGTCTCAAATGATTCCTACCACACACTTCCCATAAGAATATTTCATGTGGAAATAAAGTCAATGCTTAAAGAAGTAAAGACTATCCATTGCTTTGTCTATACTTGTCATCCTGTCACAGTCCAGAGTATCCAGATGAAATTAAACTGTTATCTTTGTTCATTTTGATCCTAATGTAATAGGAATAACATATGATTTCCTTGTTATAGTAGAAGAATGCTATAAATCACTATGTACTAGCATATAAAATTCTAAATGCATTGAATAGAACAGAAATTTATAATGGGGTTTTACTGAATATGGAAGAAGGCCAAGAAAGCACACACTTTTGATTTTGAAAGTAAAGGACCCATAGAAAGCAATCCCTGTCATCTCATTCTAAGCACATCAGTTCAACAAAATTCATTGCAAAAACAACCTATAACATTAGTATTATGCATAGTTATTTTCAAAGTTTTAATAAATTAGATCTATTTATTGTCACATAAATACTGTAAAAGTATCATTCTTGATTCTGCAAAGAGATGCATACATTTCACAAGTCAGATTAGGTTATTTAATTTTATGTATTAATTTTTCATGCCTAAACCATATTTTATGTTTCTACTTATGTTTACAAAATATTCACCAAATATTTATACTACTGTTATGTCATGCATAGCCATCCTTGACAACTCATTTCTTATAATAAACAATATATACAGAATAAAATCATTCTAATCAAAATTATTTTTCATATTTGTATAGCTGCTTTATTCTAAAACTAAAGCCTTCACATTTTGCTTTACAGGGAATAAAAAAGAAAAATCTTGTTAAAATCCTTACAAAGAATGTATCAATATTGGGAAAAACTTTAGAAAGAAATTGTGATTATACAGATGGACTACCAATTTTACTGTAGCAGAAGAAAGCAATACATTCAAGAGGATACTAAAGAAATACAAAGGAATTAATACCTCTGGCTTAAAATAAATCNCCTTACAAAGAATGTATCAATATTGGGAAAAACTTTAGAAAGAAATTGTGATTATACAGATGGACTACCAATTTTACTGTAGCAGAAGAAAGCAATACATTCAAGAGGATACTAAAGAAATACAAAGGAATTAATATCTCTGGCTTAAAATAAATCCTTTCTCAGCCTCTCTACTGCTGACATGCTGGAGCTGGACTATTCTTTGTCAGTGGAGCTGTCCCATGCACTACACAGTATTTAGCACCATTTCTGGCTTTTATCCACAAGATGCCAGCAGCACCTCCCCAACCCTCCCCAACTCCCCTTCACATGCTCGAAGTAGTGACAACCAAAAATGTCTCCAAACCTTGTAAAATAACCCCTAGGGGCATAACAGCTCTCAGCTGAGAAACACGAAATAAAGATAATATAGCAACATATAACTCATTAAGGAATAGAAATAATAATCATAGTTAAATTTGATTCCTTACTATATGCTAGTCAGCCTACTGACTACTTTCATAAGTATTCTCTAATTTCATTCTTATGACACCTTTATGAGATTCTACCGTTATCCCATTCTACACATAAGAAGTAGTCTTAGAGCTTAAATACATGTGCCAAATCCCACAGTTATTTCAAGATCAGATTCTTTCCCAGATTTTTCTAATACCAGAGCCAGCGCTCTTAGCCACTCTACTGCTCCTAACTGATCATGGGACAGTAAATTAAGTGATGCCATTAACTTTAACTGCCTTATTACATAACATGAATGTAGGACTTTTTAAAAGACTGCAAACAAAAGCGGGGATGTCTACCTCCCAGTGTACTGGAGGAAAAGGAAATAAATTGTAGTACTGTACAATCAGCAGGACTTTCCAGGCTTAGGGCTCCTTGCCATTGCCTCCACTTCACTTTTGGTAGCTAATCCTGTGTTTAACAGTTCTTACCTGTCCTACCTGCATGGTAGACAAGTAGTAAACATTTCGCTTGAGACTGGAACAAAGTTACTAAAGTATGATATAAAACTATTACTACAGCTATATTTTAGGTTGACCTGTAACATTGAATATAATTTTCAAAGCTGTTTATAACCATTTTTGATTTTATACACCATCTTCATCCCTGATCTCAAATGTTACATTCCTGATTTTTATTGTTACAAAATAATGAACAATGCAGGGCTTCCCTGGCGCTGCAATGAACTGTCTGCCTGTTAATGCAGGAGATCCAAGAGAGTAGGGTTTGATTTCTGGGTTGGTAAGATCCCCTGGAGTAGGAAATGGCAACCCACTCCAGTATTCTGGCTTGCAAAATTCCATGAACAGAAGAGCCTGGTAGGCTACAATCCATGGGGTCACAAGAGTCAACACAACTGAGCACAGCGCTGTCTATCTAATGATCAATGTCCTCCTCACAAGAAGAGGTTCCAGAGAATAACTATTTTAAGAATTCAATTGTTTCTGCTTATATTCTCATCCATACTGAATAAACAGATGAAACACATAAAGATACTAATAAAACTAGATTATCTTCATAAGAAGACTGCTGTCAAAGCTCAGAATTGTCACATACATATGCAAATATCCTACTTCCCCTCTCCCTTGCCCTCAGGTTAAAGGATAGACCAACAAGGAAAGAATTGAATGTCACCAGTACTTAACAGCAATTAGTAATTTAGAATAAAGATTATTTTGCTTACTCCTATCTAAGCTTTATCAAGAAGGCCTACAAACCTCCATAAATTATAGTAAGAAAGTAAGCCATTAGGAGCACAATTTTATGCAGCTGGAAAATAAACTAAGTAGATGTAAACAGACAGAAAGAACGAGGATAGTATTAATATTATCCTGCGAATGAAGAAGTCTTAATTATTTGCTAGGGTAGCACACACTCTACATGAACTCTTGGAGAGTTCATGGTACACTCTCATTCTGATTATGTTTTTAAGATCTGCTTATTTTGCTTTATGCAAATCCCCCTTATTACACCTGACTGTTGCATGATACACTGCTATGCTGTGCTAAATTTCTTCAGTTGTATTTGACTCTTTGTGACCCCATGGGCTCTAGGTCAGGCACTTCTGTCCATGGGATTCTCTAGGCAAGAATACTGAAGTGGGTTCTCATGACCTCTTCCACGGGATCTTCCCAACCCAGGGATGGAATTTCCGTCTCTTACAACTTCTGCACTGGCAGGCAGGTTCTTTACCACAAGTGCCACCTGAGAACTATTATGCATATTCACATAACAGCGTGAAGTCAAGTGGCCTTAGAAAGCATCACTACATACAAAACTAGTGGAGGTGATGGAATTCCAGTTGAGCTGTTTCAAATCCTGAAAGATGATGCTNGGATGAGGTGGCTTAATGGCATCACTGACTCGATGGACGTGAGTCTGAGTGAACTCCAGGAGTTGGTGATGGACAGGGAGGCCAAGCGTGCTGTGATTCATGGGGTCGCAAAGAGTCAGACATGATTGAGCGACTGAACTGAACTGAGTGATATAAGCTACTGTGATGTTCACCTTGGCTGCCCCAGCTCTCATTACCAGAGATAATGCTTCAGTGAACATTATCAAACATAGCTCCTGATAAGAACTATGTGAGAGTTTCTCTTCTTTATAAGAATGAAATAGCTAGACTATTTGGTCGTGGCGTATTTATTTTCACCAAACTGTTTTTCTAACAGCTACTGCAATGGGGGAAAATCTCCATCAGTTATATAAATCATAGAATTATTTGAAGCAACATTCTCCAAGCTATTACTTGAAGAAAAACTAAGACTCCTCAAAGTATTAATAGGTATTTTAGGAGAAAGAGTAATATAGAAAAATGTATATTTGAGTCTCAAACAAAGCAGGAAGTTAGAGGCACACACCCTCCCCTCAGTGGAAACTCTGAGTTGGCCCTCCATCTATGCNTTACTTGAAGAAAAACTAAGACTCCTCAAAGTATTAATAGGTATTTTAGGAGAAAGAGTAATATAGAAAAATGTATATTTGAGTCTCAAACAAAGCAGGAAGTTAGAGGCACACACCCTCCCCTCAGTGGAAACTCTGAGTTGGCCCTCCATCTATGCCTGGAGAAGGCAATGGCACCCCACTCCAGTACTCTTGCCTGGAAAAGCCCATGGACGGAGGAGCCTGGTAGGCTGCAGTCCATGAGGTTGCTAAGAGTCGGACACGACTGAGTGATTTCACTTTCACTTTTCACTTTCACATATTGGAGAAGGAAATGGCAACCCACTCCAGTGTTCTTGCCTGGAGAATCCCAGGGACAGGGGAGCCTGGTGGGCTGCCGTCTATGGGGTTGCACAGAGTTGGACACAAGTGAAGCGACTTAGCAGCAGCAGCTCCATCTATGCCACTCCTCTGAATTTGTGGTTTGGAATCAGGAGATTCAATTAACTTCAGATGGCATAGAATTATAAAATTTACTATTGAAAAAATCTTCATGTAAGTGGACCTGGTTGTTGAGGAGTCAGCTGTATTTGCAAAATGTTCTCTTAACTAAAGAGGTAAATCCACTGAAGAACTGCCCAGGGCATTTAAACATGCTAACGCTCTGTAAATGCCTTACATTGCCTCTTGATCATTTATATTAACACTGTAAATGTTCAAGAGGCAAGTAGCTAAGCTCATTTTCCCAAATATATTTGTGGTTAAAGCATATATTTGTCAGATCTTTTCACAGATATCTTCTAACATATTTGTAATTTATAGAAATAGTTTAGGAAACATTGTATTCAGCAAAAATTACTCGGAATTAAACATAATGAATTTTGATACTAATACCCAAAAGATGTTTTCCTATAGAGTTCATGTAAAAATAATACTTATGTAATTATATCTTCATAATCCATAATGACATATTGATATATTTCATAGATTGTATTTTAATATATACTAAGTAGAGTGGACTTCGTAAACAGCTAAGCTTTGGGTTGCTGATAAAATATAGCTCAGATACATAGCTCTCTGATATTGTGGCTAAATTTGGGCAAAGCATAGAGAAATAAGATAAGCTGCCTAGACTTTACCTAATATGTTATAACTATCATTTCCCTTAGAAAATAAGTTTTTTATAGTTCCTAGATGGCATGAGATAAAATATGTATGTGTGTGCATGCTCATTTGCTCAGTCTTGCCAGAATCTGCCACCCCATGAACTGCAGTCACCAGGCTCCTCTGTCCATGGGATTTCCCAGGTAAGAATACTGGCATGAGTTGCCATTTCTTACTCCAGGATAAATATATATATTTCTGAGTAAATGCATTTCACTTAGTATTCTATACCATCAACTAAATTTGAAGCTATAAACTAAAACAATCACATAAAGAGAATTAAGAAATTAGGTAAAATAAGTGTTTTCACGTTAAAACCTGATTTTTTTAAGTGATATACATTTTAATATGTAAATTTAAAGGTAAATCTTAAGGTAATTATTTGGATGGTGATAATGTATCTCAATCAACTTAGTAAATTTGGATTTAAGAAAAACAATTGTTCAGTTCTGAGGGCAATATAACTCTAAAGCAGAAGGAAAGAAATTTTATTTTAACTCTTCTTAAAAGTTATCAATGTATACTGTCACTATTCAACCCATGAGAAAATCAAGATTGCATTTACAATATGTGCTCTTTCAGAAGTTCACGTAGTAGTTTATTTAAGCTGATAAGTGAACTTTTCTCTAACATTAGTTGTCTAGACAATTTAACTTCCATTTTAGAAACACACTTTCAGAGGTAGAGATAGTCAGTTCTTTGTCACCGCAGATAAAATAAGCTCACAGCCAAGAATACCAGAGCACTATTTTTGTCAGGTGCTTATCAACATTTATGTTGTCACCCTGTACCAGCAGAACATTTAACAGATCTACTGCATCAATGTTTCCTAATTATCTGATATCTATTTTTATATTTCCTCAATGACTCTCCCTATAAAAAGTCACAAAGTGACATAGAATGTGGAGTAAAAATATTTTTTAAACCAAATACATAATTTCTGGATTATGTGTTTTAAAAATAAAATCTAAATAATTAAACTTCCAAGTCAATGTACAATAAATTTTGCTATTTTGCTTCCCAACAAGCACTAAAACATATACTGAAATGAACATTTACATATATTCCTCCTGAAAAAAATAGTACAAAACACCAATAAACATCGAGTGGAAAACAATTCGTCAAGTTATATTCTGTAGAAGTTTACTTTTTATCACTTTGTATGTACCTCTGTTACAGTGCCATTACACTGTAACATTGGTTTCTGGATCTATCACAAAGTATATGTTAAACTTCAAAGCATAGGAAGGATACTATCAATTGAAATTCTCAAGGCCAAGAAATTTAGCAAAGAGTGAAGAGTCAAGTGAAGAAGGAAAGAAATAAAGGGCCATAAAATAATTATTAGTTTTAGGTATACAAAACTCATTTTTTCTTTACATTAAAGCAAATCTTTTCCCAGGCACCTTTGTGACAACTCAATTCTTCATTTTGATATGTACTTCTCATTAATGAAAATATAATCAAGTGGTTTCTGATATGAATTAGCTTGGCTTTGGAGCTGACAGAACATGAACTTGTCTGGCACAGGCTTATCTAAAAGAGTCATATCAGATAAGTCTGAGTGCTAACACTGTAAGTCACAACACTGGGAAACATGCTTTGGCAAGCTCTCCAAAATCCTGCCTCTCTTCATGGGAATATAACAAATTTCATTTTTTAAAGTCTGATATGTAAGTGATATACAAATACCAAAGGGAAAAATGGACTTAGTGCTTTGCACTGAATTTTTTAAAAAAAATACTAATATATATAGTATGACCTACATAACTGATGATAATTATTCTAGGAGGGTCAGTGTCTTGAAAGACTTCCATTGTTGTCCTCTGATTCTTTGTTTCTGGTAAATAAATACAGCTTTAGTTGATGCTTTCAAAGTATTTCTAGTTTTGTGACTTGAAAAAATTGGGCATCAGGAAACACCAGTACATCCAAAATGAATTCTGAGGGAATGACAAATATCAGAGAGCTTCACAAATTGGACAGTGTTCTCTTACACGATTATTATCTTTCTTTTTTTGTCTCTCTCCTTTAAGAGTTGAAGAACTCATAAACAGAATAAAGATCTGTTAATTTATCAATTTTGAAAATTTAAGTAATTCATAATACAAAACAAATGTTTTAGAAGTCATTTGGAGGAAAAAATTTTAGAATAACCAAGATTTTCTAATATAATTTTAAAATGCAGTATAAAGAGCCTTCCAATGCATTCATCTAGCTTTAGGTATCATGGTATCTCACCCCATTCAAAATTCCCTACTACATATTTTGGATAGGAAAGCAATATTGTCAGTTCCCTTAAAACCAATTAATGTACAACATGTAGCATCAAGCTACAGTGTAGAACTGACAAATGAAATGAAATAATGATTTCACAATCAGAAAACTCTCATTCGAAAAGGTCACAGGAAAAGAAAGAAATGGTAAAGCCCTATCATTGAAACTGAGCTCATACCTTGAAAACAAACACCTGGGTGTTTCACCACCAAATTTATATCTTAATGATACTGAGAAACAAGCTCAAAAAAAATCTCCTATTTTGGTAAGGCACCTGAACAGAGAACCAGATAGTCTATATATCACCTGGAAAGTATGGCCACAGTACTTCAAATCTTACCACTTTTCATGAGTTAAAAGGATTCTTCTAAGTGATCACAGAAAAATAAGAATAAAGTAAAAAACACACACTGACTTACAGAAGACTACAAAGAAAGGGGTCAGCTACTGAGCCATGAGAAAGACTGCATCTGAGTATCCAGAGAAGATCAACTATTGCTTAAAATACAAATTTTTAACACATCCTCACAATCTAACAAGGTATCTGTTACAGAATGTGAATAAATTGTCCCTAAAAGTGAAAATAGAAGAAAGTAAACCCAAAACTCAGTGGATAGGTTTGTTTGGAAATATCAATAGTTCAAAGCCTAGGGCCATACACTGCTTGCACCCATGGGAATAGTACGAGTCTGTGTTTTTATTCAGAGCTCAGTCTCCCAGTTCGGCCACACAATATTAAGTTCTTGCCTCCCCACAGCAAAGTCTGCTTTCAAAAACTGATTCAAAATCTGTTCATACTAACCCTAATGGTGGCAATGAAGCATCCATAATGGTAATTCATGATTCGGGCAGAGAGTTAGTGTAATTTGAATATTTTAAAAAGTTTTTAAACAAAACACACTAAATTCACATTAGAAGAACAGGAGAGACTATACATAAGCCAGTTGTATGATGGTCCTCGGAGAAGGCAATGGCATCCCACTCCAGTAATCTTGCCTGGAAAATCCCATGGACGGAGGAGCCTGGTAGGCTCCAGTCCATGGGGTCGTGAAGAGTCGGACACGACTGAGCGACCTCACTTTCACTTTTCACTTTCATGCATTGGAGAAGGAAATGGCAACCCACTCCAGTGTTCTTGCCTGGAGAATCCCAGGGACGAGGGAGCCTGGTGGGCTGCCATCTATGGGGTCGCACAGAGTCAGACACGACTGAAGCGACTTAGCAGCAGCAGCAGCAGCATTATGGTCCTATTTGTATGTAACTTTATGCTTTCACAAACAATGTACAATTGCCCAGAATTTATTAAAAGATGACATAGTGAGTTTCAGTGGTAGTGATAATAAGTATCAAAAGGTGTACGTCATGAGATGTCTTCAGAGGATGGGGACACTAATTTAAATTTTTTATAATGGAAAAATTATTGTAAAGTCAAATTAAAAAAAAGAATTAAAAAAATAAATAAATAAAGGTCAAAGTGAAAGTGAAAAAAAAAAAAAAAAGAAAAATTAGATTAATTATTTCCCCGTAAGTCTTGGCACTGTGCTATCCAATAGCCAGTAATCACACATAACTGTTTACATTTGAATATGTTCACTAAAATGAAATAAATTTAAAAATTCAGTTTCCCAATCACATTTGCCACATTTCAGTAGTTTAATAGCCCCATATGACTTGAGATTACCATATCAAACAGTCCAGATATTGAACATTTCCACATGGCTGAAAGAGAGCTAGAGTGTATGCAATCTATAACAGGAATGCTGTGGTGAATAGCAACAGAAAAACTTGACTGACAAAGATTAAAACTGGAGTTTGTTTTTCTGCAATAGAAAAAAATGCAGCAGTAGGTACTTGTGAACATAGTTTGGGTGCAAAATGACAACAAAAAGAAAGCAGCCTCTTTCTGTATTTCTCTTCCACTACCTTTATAGGCTTTGCAGGCTGTTTTTCCCACTTTTTTACCTCATGAATGCAAAATGGCTGCTGCAGATCCGACACCCTTCCACATTCAAAATAGTAAGAAGTGTACCAGTGGGAGTAGAGTCTACACTTACTCTTTAGTTGGGCAAACACTTTCCTAGAAATCCCTTGGAGACTTCCATTTATATCTCCTTGGCAAAATTTATGCCATATGGCCACCTTTACTAGGATAGGAACTCTTCCCAAGAAGATGGGAGAACAATCCTGGAAAAATCAGGGTTCTATTATCAAGGAAAAATAATGGGGGAAATAAATTTTAAAAGATAATTATAGTGCTTATCGTAGATTTTCTTAAGATCTATTCCTAAGAACAAATCAGAAGAGGAAAAAATGAGTGGCATTAGTGGTAAAGAATCCACCTCCCAATGCATGAGACTAAGAGATACAAGTTTGATCGCTGGGTCAGGAAGATCCCCTGGAGAAGGGCATGGCAACCCACTCCAGTATTCTTGCCAGGAGAATCCCTTTGAAGAAGAGCCTGGTGGGTTATAGTCCATGGGGTCGCAAAGAGTCCGACATAACTGAAGCAACATAGCACAAGAAGAAAAAAGTTTTAAAGAGGGAAAACCAATACTGAAAAGTTAACCTCATTTTTTTTTTTTTTTGGCCATGGCCATGTGAGGAAGTAGTTTTTAAATCCATACAGAAAAGTTAAAGTTATATTTAAAGTTATTAGTATATGTATTTTAACAAATTTAATCAAAGGAGATTAATACTTCGAATATGCTCTTATCTTTTGTGGTTAACCTTTTGTGATATATTCCTCACATGGTACTATTTAATATAAAAATGAATTTCCCTACCTGCCAACGTGACCATTTCTTTAAGCATTTGGGCTAAGACTTTTGTCAAAACTAGTTTGTTCAAACAGATAAAAAGCTAAGAGTCTCAACATTTACTAAGGAATAAGTATTGCATGAGATAATTGTAAGTAAATAGGAAACTAGCTTGCTTTTTAGCTTAAAGAGAAAAGGCATTACCAATAGATACTGTAGTGTTCTGCATTAAAACTTATTTTAAAAACATGTGTCAAAAGAGATACTGAATGTTTCACAAAGCAGTAAAATAAGTAAAAGTAAAACTCTATTCACTTTAAATCATGTATTTTCCATGGTAATATTAGAAAAATTTGAAGCAGCTTTGAGTAAACGGGAGTTCTATGCCCGGTAAAACACAAATAATATCTATTTCACGATTTTATAACATTCTAGACTATCCTCCGGGAGACAAGAGTTTCGTTTTTTTTTTTTTTAAGACAAAGCACATTATAATGAAGCATATTAAGCAAACCACAAATGTAAAGACAATTCATAATAAATAGTTACCAAAAAACAGTTTCCACCACTAGCAATAAGGCTGAGTTTTAAAATCTGCATGTATTATATCCTAATTAATGCAAATATTATTCTAATTTGAAATAAAAGCAAGGAAATAGAAAATACCTTGGATACTTATTTCTAGGGAGGTAGTAGATGTTAAATGGAAGAGAAGGAATTATTAGTTAGTGGGTTGAATTGTGTCCCTTAAAAAATTCTCCTTTGGAAAAAAAAAAAATTTCTCCTTTAAGAGAATTGAATTGAAGAATTGAAGCCTTATCTACCAGTACCTCAGAGGTAATTGTATTTGGAGACAGGTCTTTAATGAAGTGATTAAGTTCAAGCTAGGCCATTAGGGTGGAGTTATAATCTACTAGAGATTGGTATTCTTATGGGTAGAGGAAATGTCATCACATGAAGGGACACCAGGGATGCATGTGCACAGAAGAAAAGACCATGTAAGAACAAAAAAGAAGGTGGTCATCCCCAAACCAAGGAGAGAGGCCTCAGAGGAAACCACAAAGCTCACAACTTGATCCTGGACTTCTAGCCTCCAGGACAGATGTGCAAAGTGTCTTGTTTAAATCACTTAATCTGTGATATTTTGTTATGGCAGCTGTAGCAAAGTAATACACTGAGAATGAATGAAAATAGAGTGAATTTCTCAGATATTTCAAATAATGTGTCCTACTTGGGTGGTTAGAGGGGAGAGGGCTTTATTTTTTCAATTATATAATACAAAACTTTGGTTAATAATTCCTGGAAGTTTTTGCAGCTGTGCTGACTAAAATTTAGCCACTAGCCACATGTGGCTATTTAAGTTTAGCATTATTAAAATTAAATAAAATTTAAAATTTGGTTCTTCAGCCATGCTAACCACAACAGCTACCATAAGGAAATGTTCAAGTTTAATAGCTAAGCAAACAATCAGAACATGTATGAACATCTTGGCTACTATGGATTATACCGACAGAGATAATCATGTTGCTCAAGTCATATACTTGCAAATGACCCTCACATAAACGAATTAGCATGGTATATCTTTACAAGGTATAGATATACCATGGTACTTTACAAAATAACAATAATGAGTGTAGTAAGTAGAAAAACAGAAGTCAAGGTAAAAATCTTGACCTAGAGACTAGAGATTTTTCTTTGTGTGAAAAAAGAATACTAGTAGTTTATTATAAGATATTTATCAAGATAGACTGTTGGTTGAAATGCCAAGTTCAAAATGTCTTATTAAAGAAAAATGTATTACTCATTTGATGTATAAAATTAAATATGGAAACATATATATGCGATACCTTAAAAGTAAAAGGAATTCAATAAAATAAATTAAAATTTACTTGTAGAAGAGCAATACGTTTTTGTGCACCAAATAAAATCACTCTAAATCATAGTAGTTTATAGTCACTAAGTCTAAATCATAAAATGTAAGCAAAGATATACTTCATTGATGAAAGTCAAAGTGTTAGTTGCTCAGTCATGTCCACTGCTTTGGGATCCCATGAACTGTAGCCTACCAGGGTTTTTCTGTTCATGGAATTCTCCAGGCAAGAATGCTAGAGGGGGTAGCCATTACCTTCTCTAGGGGATCTTCCTGACGCAGGGATTGAACCTGGGTCTCCTGCATTGTAGCCTGATTCTACATTGTAGGCTGAGTCTCAGCCATCTGAGTCACCAGGGAATATCCAAAGAGATGCGCAGTTGGCAGGATAAATGTGTGTTAAAAAAATCCTTTCACTGTGGTGAGTTGCTTGACACACTGGAAACTCCTATATTTCCACTTTCCAAATCTAATTTAGTGCTGTTCTGTGCCAAATGCAAAATTCTTGGCGGAAGACTGTTTTTGTCAGCTTTGAATTCTCTAGCAATGAATGCATGCCTCTAAACTTTAGACCCAGGGCCCTCTAAAAATAATAATAATAATAAAGTATTGATACAGATTATTAAAGATTATTTCCTAGACAGATACAACCTATACCAGAAATTTTGTTATTTCTCTCTGTACCTTCAAAAAATTTCTACCTTAAAAATCCATGTAGTGTCTTTGAAAATGCTTATTAAAATCTAATTTGAATAGATATTTTTATAAGATAGAAAGAGATCCACACTTAAATATATTTAGTAGAGCAGTGTATGAGGGTGAGGGGCAGAAAACTTGAAATATCAGGCTGAAGAGTTAAGTAAGAGAAAAATCATAAGGCCTCTGGGATAGGTAAATCCCCATTATATCAGGACCATGTAACCAAGTCTGACCAACTTACCGTGAATGGAAATATGTGTTGTAATTTCTGGGCCATTGCAATTTGGAACCAGTGAATAACACAGTACCTCCACCATTATTCTCTTTCCTTAAATGGTAATTTGGGAGGCCTTCAGGGATATAATAGCCATAGTTCAGGGAGGAATAACCAACCTATACTGACTCTTTTTATGAGAGAGAAATAAGCCTGCACTTTGTTAAGTTTTTCTTGTATCGATCACTACAGGATTCATCTACTGCTGGTTTATCTAACGAATGAAGGCCCATTATGTATTTATTTTTATTCTACATAGATATTTGTGATTAGTCTTTATTTCACATCCAGTTGACTAAACAAACGTATTGTATAAATGACTTTTAAAGCAGATATCTGTAAGCAGTTTCACACAGGTAAGTGTCTACATTTAAGCGCAATTTTAAATCTAGGTCATGTGACATTGTTGAGTAGTTGAAGAGCCAAGAGATTCCTGAAGGTGTTTTGCAATTTGAATAAGTCCTCAGTAAAGGAGCTTCCCTGGTGGCTCAGACAGTAAAGAACCTGCCTGCAGTGTGGGAGAGCTGGGTTCGATTCCTGGGTTGGGAAGATTCCCTGGAGGAGGGCATGGCTACCCACTCCAGTACTCTTGCCTGGAGAATCCCCACGGACAAAAGAGCTTGGCAGGCTACAGTCCATGGGGTTGCAAAGAGTTGGACACAACTGAGCAATTAAGCACAGCACAAAGGAGACCAGAGCCTGAGCATATCAAGGCCACAGAAGAGAAGAATATAGTACATGGAAGTTTCCAAATCAGATTCAAGGCGTTCCACCAATTAGTACAGAAATAAATTTACATTCAACACAAAGAGGTACACAAAAATCCACCATAACACACACACACACGTGCAGACAAATATAAAACACACACACACACACACACACACACACACACATATATTCACACTGGTAAACAACTTGGGTATTCCTGGGAGTTTCATTTTAACACCAGCATTTTCACAAAAGTACAATTTTTATCTTTAAATCTACCTTCTAAATCTGTTTACAGATAACTAGTGAGATAGGCAATTGTTCCTGAAAACTAGCACTACCATTATGGTGGTGTTTCTTGGGTCAAGAAATTCTTTCATAGAAACTTTCATTTGTAGAAAGGAAGCAAGGGAAGGTAATTGAAAAAAGGAAGTAGGTTTAAGTCACTTAATATTTCCAAGTGGCTTTTACAACTGCAGTTGGGCTTGAGAACACAAGTATATTTATTGATTTTCTTTTGTATTTTGGTTTCGGGAAGTCCTTATTTACCATATACTGAATGCAATGACTTGTGATAGGCTTAAGAGTGTTCTAATGTCAAATAAGGCAGAAATCCCTGTTCTCACTGAACAAAGATGGAAAATAAGATTGTGAATATACTTAAATTGTATCTTAAGATCAATTTCTCTTAAAATTATCTTGTACTAGTCAGTATTTAAATTATTCAAGCTATATTTTCAAGTCTAATCATTTATGCAGCAGTCCCCAACCTTTTTGGCACCAGGAACCAGTTTCTGGAAGACAAGGTGCAGAGGAATGGTTTCAAGATAATTCAAGTGCATTACACTTATTGTGCACTTTATTAGGAAATGGCAACCCAATCCAGTATTCTTGCCTGGAAAACCCCATGGAAAGAGGAACCTGGTAGGTTGCAGTCCATGGGGTTGCAAAGAGTTGGACACGACTAAGCGACTTCACTTTCACTTTCTTATTTCTATTATTACTGCATCGGCTCCATCTCAGATCATCAGGCATTAGATCTTGGAGGCTGGGACTCCTGATTTGTGGTATCCTTACTTCATAAATTACATTGCATTTGACTCTGTATCATTTTACTATACATCCACTCAGGTGTTCTTGTTACAAATTTTATGGACAAGACTGTATCTTCAATAAAATTCTGAAGAATAACAGCTTATTTTATGTGTCCTAAGATTCTTTACTATAGGATCACAAGCAAGCTATCAACATTAAATAAACTTTAAAGTGGTCTTCTCCATGGCTAGTACAAAAATGGTCTGTACTAAAATATGAAGTTTGCTCCCTCTGGAAACAAAAAGGGCATTCTGATCTATTAACCAATTAAAGTCCTTAAATAGTCATTGAATACTGAGTAGCATTTGCTCAGCTTTAGCTTAACCACAATGGAAAAATCCAAGAAAGATAAGAAATCACCATACTACAGATTTAAGGCATAGCAATGCTGCTGAATATTCTCATTACTGAGTCCATTTTCCCCAGCTTCTCAATAAAAGACATTTTAAAATCTTGTCTATCATTGGACTATGCTCTTAACCAGCTAGTCACCTTGTCAGGATGGAGTTTATTATAGGATTTAAATAAACCCTAGCTTTTAAATGGTGTATGTTACATTAACAATTATGAGGCTAGAAATAGTGCAAGAAAATACAATTTCATGTTAATAAACATGATGAAAACACTGCCAATTTACATGTCATCTGTTCCCACTTTTTGTAAGAAAGTTAACCATGTCAACCATAAAAAGGAAGTTTGTGATGTACAGTTCAGTCCCACTGGGGTTAAGGAAAAAAGTACCAAATAAAATTAAATTAATTCTCCCTTTGTCTATAGTAATATGTTTCAAATAAACTCCCAGAAGTCAAAGAGTTACTGTTTATCCTTACAACTATATCCAATTTTGAACATGAAACTACTTGATCTTTTCTATAAAAAGCTGATTCTGTTAACAAGTCCAATACCTTTAAACAATATTTGTAACTCAGAATTGCTTATTGGAAGGGGCGTGTAACCATTCTGCTGTTTGATCCTCACAGAACTACACAAATACACATATAATTTCACAAAGAAGCAAGACATCATTAATCAATCTATACACATCAGCCATGAGCAGTGCCAGTTGGTCTATCCCAGATGTCCCACCCTAAACTCTGTCTTTATTCAATTTAGTTTACAGAGAATAAAGTATTGTAAAATCTTAAGGCTGTACCGATTGGAGAAGGAAATGGCAACCCACTCCAGTGTTCTTGCCTGGAGAATCCCATTGACAGGGGAGCCTGGTGGGCTGCCGTCTATGGGGTCACAGAGAGTTGGATACGACTGAAACGACTTAGCAACAGCAACTGATAGTACAATTTGTTTCCTGCAGCCACTTCTTCCCCTCCTAATAGCAAAATTATTTTTAAAGTAATCATCAAAAATAGAATTTAAAAAACATACCCTTAACAATTTATCACATAATATTTAAGTTTCTGAAAGAAAAGTGTTACTTTTGCCATTTTCAATGCTTGTCTCTATGTTAGTACATCTTAACAACCTCTTTTTACAACTGTCTATATATGTTTTCTATTTTCAAACCATAATCTCATAGCACTTTTGTTTTGCAGATGAACATATACACCCCTGTATGGACCATCCTTTGATAAACTGATCTTACCAGCTTATATCTTAGTAGTACGAGAGCTCATTGAACACCTTCCATAATATTATTTTCTATGTGAAAACAAAATGAAAATGAATTGATCTTGTTGTCTTTGTACTGTGTTCACATGTGTGTGCTCAGTAGCTCAGTCGTGTCCAGCCCTTTGTGATCCCCTCCAAGCTCCTCTGTCCATAGGGTTTCCGAGACAAGAACACTGGAGTGGGTTTCCATTTCCTTCTCCAGAGGATCCTCCTGACCCAAGGATCAAACCTGTGTCTCTTGCTTATCTTGCATTGGCAGGAAGATTCTTTATCACTGAGTCACCTGGGAAGCTCCACTTTATTTGTAGAAACAGCTTATTGATTAAGATAAAATGTTACATTCTCAGTCTTATAAGTCAAACATGAATATATTTTGTTCTAAATTCAATAATTTTTAAAAACTTTGGTGGCCTAAGAAAAATTAAACATAATTTAAAATTTTAACATATGGAAATAAAATATTACATCAATGTGATACATAATGGACATTAGTGTCTAACCCTTCTAAAATTATGTGGAGAAATTTGATATTCCAGAAGATAATTCATCTCTTTTGCTTTTCTTCCCATTTTCCCTTTGTTTACAACACAGATCCTTGCTAATATTATTTCATTCAAAACAAAGGATTTTAAAACAAAAAAGGACTCACTTCCTTTAAATATTATATGATTACCTCTTTTTAGTGAGAAATCATAAAAGTTTCTCTTGATAGTGTCCTCCTACTATTAAGATAAATTAGTAAGACAACTTTATCAAACAAAGGAGTCTGCAAATCCATCAATCCATCCGTGAAGCAGAAATGCTATGAGAATATGGTGTTAAAATTAGAGACCATGTATAAGCAGATTCAAAAAGTTATTAAAGTATATTAGCTATAGTATATACCTATAACATATTACAGATAAACTGTGGGAAATAGACAAAAGATAAATTAACAGAAATTTACAGTTAATCTTTTAGAGCTTTTTTTTCATCAAGCTAAAATCTTGGAACTACTTCACCTTTCTTTATCTCATTTTCATTTCATGGAAATGTACACTTGCCCACAGTAAAGCCCAGAAACTGAAAATGGCCTCATAAACACTTTCAACATTTTCCTTTTACCAGCCTCCTTACAATTGCTTAACACTAAATAGCGCAGAAATGTAGCTTTCTATCAAAAGTACAGTGTGCTGCCCTGCACCATGTGGGAGACTTGAAATTGTTCAGACCTAGGGTCCTTGGTTACTACATTACACTGCAAGAATATCATAGGTACACACAGTCGGGGGCATGACAAAGTATCCTTTCTGAACGGTGAGGGTCTAGGTAATGGATGAACAATGATGGATTTCATGGTGATGGATTCATTTGATTTCCACTGGCCTCATCCAGAATCCTCATTAGATTACTCTTGAAGAAAGTGTACTCATTCCTTTCTTTTTGTCCAAGTACATTGTCTAGGCCAAATCTTGCTTTTGAGAGTATTTCTAAATGACTTCCTACAGATATTTTCAAGTTTCTGCAACAAATATGCTTGACAAACATAACAAAACATATTCAAACATTTATATCTCCATTTCTAAAAGAGTGGGGTCATATCTTCCCACTTATGAATATATTAAAAAAACAAAGAACTATTTTAATCTTTCCAACAGAGACATTTATAAAATTTTAAGTGACCTGTGCTATTCATGTTATCTTGTTATTTTTAACTACTTCATATGCTCAAGTACTTTGTCATAATATTATTTACTTCCTTACATATTCTCCATCTGGTCATTAGCAAACAGTATTTGTTGTTAACTAATACAGTCACTCCTTAGCTTGATCCTGTTTGACAATATTCTTCTTTATCTCCTAAAATACGGACAAGTACACTTTTATAGCACAATAGCAATTTGTTTGAAAAATGTGTTGTTCAAAAAGCATAATGAAGAAAAAATTCTTACTCCTTCATTAGATCATTTATGCAGCATCTTAGCTAACCGTAATCTAGGTTTTCAATTTGAATCTTTTGATCATTAAGATATTTTTCATTACTAGGATTATCTATACACATACAGCTACCTTGCCTAAACTATGAAATAATTAATTTGCTACCAAAAATGGTACATTGCATAATCTTTAAAGGGACTGATGATAAATGTTGCCATTATCATCAAGTTATTAAGAAGGGATTAAAGTACAGGAATAAAGAAATATTCATATTTTAACAATGTCTTAGCAATAACTCACCAGCAGTAAACATTGGATTTTGGATTCAAAATCTAACTTCAATTATGAATCCTTGGGATTGAAAGATATTTAAAATACATGAAAAAAAAGAAAACTTGTACAGAATAGAGATTGTGTACACACACACACACACACACACACACACACACACACACCCTGTCCCTTTCATGGAAGATTCGATGATCTATATTAAGAAAGCAGCGTTCTATTCTGCTTGAAGGTTCAGGTATGTGTGTACCAGCAACAGAGTGAAAGATTTAGAAGAGAGTCAACCAATAAAATCTATACCAAATTGCTGAACATGAATTTCCTGGGTTTTGTTTTTGGCTAATGCATCCTGTTTTTTCTAGTTTCCAACCTCACAAAGAAGAGCAGAGGACTAGCAAACACTGGCTTAATTATCCCCATCAGTCTCAGAGACAAGGCGCTTAAGAGTTTTAGCTGCTGTAAACACTCCCCTGATAGCAGATAAGGAATCTGCTGAAAGGCGGTTTTGTCTGGGGAAACTTCAGGGGCACGACAGTTAATCATTAGTGCAATATTGTATATGCATTACTACATCAAAAGGAACAGAACTCAATATTCTATTGTGAAGATTTTCTGTTTTCTTAAAGGTAAGAAAACTAATGCTAACAATAATAACATAAAAAAAAATAAAGCTACATTTGCTGCAGAAAAAAAGCATCTTCTACTTTTCATTTATTTTTTCTATTTTCAAGAGAGAATGGCATTTGTGTCTGTGTCTGTGTGTGCGCGCGCGTGTGCGTGTGTGTTTTATACGTGCCTTCAGGGATATAGAAAGTTTCCACTGAAGTCAAAGATTCAAGAAGAATTTTCACCTTTGTATCTAAATGCATTGATCAGAAACAGAATATCACATAACCTTCTTTTACGACAACACTTGAAGTAAACCAATGTTCTTCCATAT
Organism: Neotragus pygmaeus; assembly: GCA_006410875.1. Lineage (NCBI taxonomy): Eukaryota > Metazoa > Chordata > Mammalia > Artiodactyla > Bovidae > Neotragus > Neotragus pygmaeus. The sequence goes on along the minus strand of SJYV01021415.1, from coordinate 239,313 downwards.
CAGTACAGTGCTTGTCTCAGGATCTATTTGTGGAAAACTGACACCTTACTGTCCCTGACAAAACCCTTTCTACCATTTCAAAATGAAGGTATCTACAATGACCTCCTATTCTTTAAATTTAATAGACCTCTCACAGTCCTGCAATCAGAGAATCTTAGAGGCTTCCAAAGCCTTTAAAATATCCAGAATTAACTTTTACTTTCTCTCAGGCCTTCTATCACTAAGTGTAAGGAAAATACAACTTTGCAGTATCTCACTCTCCTCGCCCTTTCCCACACTCTGGCCCTAACACACAGGATTTCTTCAGATCAGATGACTATCCTCCAGTTGCCATCTCTACAGGTTCACTTTTCCTGGAAACTCCAAGTCTCGTATCTGAATTCCTTCATATGACCTCTCTGTTCTTATTTCTCTCATGCAATTGGAAGTAATCTCTTTTCTCCTCATAATTTCTTTAGCAGCTTTCATATCATAAAGATGTTTGTTATAATATTTGGCACTTTCTGGGTCATAATTAGTGTTTCTCAATAAATGAACTTAGTTGAAAATATTTTTATTAATCACTGTTGTGTGGTTATTTCATAGGAGATATATATAGAGAGAGAGGTAAATGGACAGCTAAGATCCTTCTATGTATTTATTCGGCCACAGTGCACAGCATTTGGGATCCTAGTTCCTCACCCAGGAATCAAATCTGTGCCCCTGCATTGGAAGCACAGAGATTTAACCACTGAACCGCCAGGAAAGTCTTTATTTCGTGGGATTTTAAGGATGGTAAGACAATCCTTTTTTACCATAGAAAGTGTAATCACTTTCAATATTTCTAGGTTTCTTAGAAAGAAAAAATTAACTAACTTTTGTAGAGTACTTACTATGCAGCAGGCACCAGACTAAAGGCTTTACATTTTATTAATCTACCTAAGATTATTAACCTGTAAGGATAGCCTTTGTTGTGTGTCTAAAACCATCTGAATCCTCCACTTATAATTTTTGATGAAAGATTTGGTGTTAAATAAACTGAGGCTTACTTAACTAATGACTTGTGAATTAGTCATAGATGTCTCATTTTGGTATTTACAAGCTCAGACGTGGCTATTGTCACATCTGATACAGTCTCATTTTATCAACAGATGTTTCTCAGAGGAAACTTTTAGTACTCTTCAGTTATGGCCAATTTGACATGGATTCTAAATGAGGGATTGTTTTCAATATGGATTCTATATAAAGCAAATGATATCATAACAGCAATTTTGACCTTTGAAAGCACACTGCACTGCAGAATGTTATTAATTCACTCTCTTGTTGGCACTCATATTAAGTAATCAGCAATTTAGGCCAGGCTCTCTATAGTAGAAAATAAATCCCACAGTACATGAGAATGCATGGTTAGAAAAAAGTGTTTCCTTAGCAGTGTAGAATAATGGTTAGAGCAAGGACTCTGCAGCTTGAGAGCAACTAATTTGGCAGAAATCCATTTCTGGCCACTGCTACCTATATTGCCTAAGGCAATTCTCAATCTGTTCATCCACAATAAAGAAATAATAATATCTTTCTGGCAGTCTGGCATAGAGTCATTACATTATCATTTGATTAACATGAAAAGGCAAGGTATGAGAGATTGTCCATACATTTGAAAAGAAGAGTAAAAAAAATAACCAGTCTTTCTAACGCTAGATACTGAAGCAGAGAGACAAATTCATTTACATTATATTGGCTCTAGGGATTGATCACAGCGAAATGACAGGGACTTCATTCTTTTTCTAGATACACTAATAAAAAAATATGCAAAATTAAGTTGGCATCAATAGTATTAGTGAGATTTATTTATTTATGTAATACCTTTGGATCATCAAATTGATTATCTAAGTAGAGCAATATTCTGTGTATTTTAATATTCTGACACCCCCATGTGTGTTAGCATTTAATATAAACTATTTTTAAATGATTGATATATAACATTTAACAAAAAAAATCTTGATTGATAAAGTATGTACAATAAATTGTATATGTGTGTGTATTAGTTGCTTAGTCGTGTCCAACTCTTTGCAACACCATGGACTATATAGCCCACTAGGATCCTCTGTCCATGGGGATTCTCCAGCCAAGAATACTGGAGTGGGTTGCCATTTCCTTCTCCAGGGGATCTTCCCGACACAGGAATGAACCTGGGTCTCCTGCATTGCAGGCAGATGTTTTACCATCTGAGCTACTAGGGGAGCCCTATAAGCATATATTTATAAGCATATAATTTAGATATATAATTTTTTCTTTTGTAATTATTTATTTTTTTTAATTTTTACTTTATTCTACTTTATAATACTGTATATTTTAAAATAGTTTCCTGTAGGAAGTTTTATGTCTAGGCTATAAAGATATTTGAGAATTATTTTGAGTATTTCAAAGAGTTATAATAAATGTCTTATTTCAATCTATGGATATTTTTCTACACTCTTACAATAACTTTTATAATTCAATAGCTATCCATTTGGGTTTTCTGTACCAGTAAAATTTGATGAATTCATGACTTAGAAATATTTAACTGAAATATTTAACTTCTAACAATACACTAAAATAAAGGCTTAATAACTTGAAGTAGAAATACGATAAAGGAGCAATCAAATCAGCTGCAAATTTAAGAAAAAAAACTAATAGGGCTTATAGTATATGCTTTTAGATCAATTATTATTCTTTTTTTTTTAATTTAGACATATACTGATATATACTTTCCCTTAGCAATCACAAGTCTACTTTGATATGTTAAAATTTTACTTGAGTTTTTAAAAGATTAATAAAATCTCTGATTAATTAGTAAAGAGAAAAAAATACAACTGTCACTTACTCTTATTTGATGTGTACTTTTTTACCCTGATATTGATGTCAAATGCTCACAGATTCTGATGAACTACATAAATAGAAAACTTTATTTTACCAAAAGAGAGATGTAGTCATTGCCAATACAATCTTTATGAATAAGAAAAGAATTCAATAGAAATGTTGAATAAAATTTGCAATACTGATCTCAGAGTAACAAGAATAAAACTTAAAACACAAACACAACTGTACACCTAAATTTTGCTATCATAAACAAAGCCATGTTTTTAAAAACAGTCACAATTCAACTTAAAATTCTCAGTTAAAATGTAACAGGTCTATTTCTAAAATAATGGAAATTTAAATACAGTGTATAATTGCCAAATATAATTTTTATCCACTATATCTTTCCCCCCATTTAGGCCATGATATAATTTATATATCTATAAAACACACAATTTAAAACATGAAAATATCTCTCTGCTCACTGACTGCATACTATATATACTCGCTAAAAGACAACAGCAGGTATTAAATTTAACATTTTGTTATAGATTTTATCATTATTAAAATAGCACCCATGTATACTTTTATATTGGAGTAGGCAATGGCATCCCACTCCAGTACTCTTGCCTGGAAAATCCCATGGACAGAGGAGACTGGTAGGCTGCAGTCCATGGGGTCGTGAAGAGTCAGACACAACTGAGCGACTTTACATTCACTTTTCATTTTCATGCACTGGAGAAGGAAATGGCAACCCACTCCAGTGTTCTTGCCTGGAGAATCCCAGGGATGGGGGAGCCTGGTGGGCTGCCGTCTATGGGGTTGCACAGAGTCGGACATGACTGAAGCGATTTAGCAGCAGCAGCAGCAGCATACTTTCAAATGGGCTTCCCAGGTGGCACTGGCCATAAAAGAACCTGCTGGCCAATTCAGGGGACAAAGGAGATGCAGGTTCAATCCGTGGGTTGGGAAGATACCCTGGAGGAGGGCATGGGAACCCCCTCCAGTATTCTTGCCTGGACAAGGCCATGGACAGAGAAGCCAGGCAGGCTACTGTACATAGGGTCACAAAGCGTTGGATACAACTGAGCACACATACACACACATATGTGTGTGTGTGTGTGTGTATTTATACACACGTGCTATGTTGTGCTTAGTCACCGTGTAATATCATATTTACATGAGGTAATATTATACAATTTTTAATTTAAATATTAGTGAAAATATAGTTTTTAAGAGCACATGTTTATAATCCTGTGATAAAACAGTACATGCCGACTTTTTTCAAAAGTATACTATAAACTTGACTTATTTTCTTCATCTCATTAAGACATTATTAAGGAAAAGATCATTTCTATAGTACTAAAGTTAGAATATGAAAATAAGAAGACGATTGATATTTATTCCATTTCATTATCATTGAAGACAAAATATAGTTAAATATACATGATACTAAAATAAATTCATATGCTAATATGAGCATTATTTCATTGAACTGTTAATATATCGAAATGTAACACTCACGTCTACCCAGAAACAATTCCAAATCCAACAATACACTTAGATAAGAATATCGAAGCCAGCTACCTATGTAAAAAAAAAAGATAATTTACATTTGACAGTAAATACATCTAAGGTAACTGCATTTGTTGCTTTCTTAAAACATATAACCTTACATATTTATTGGAGAAGCAATAACTTAAAATATGTTCAATAATTCAATTTATATATGAATTTACACTGGAATATACTTTTGTTGCAATTTTACAATGCAAGGGTATAAAAATGTAAGCTTGTCCATTTGACTAAATCAGTATATCAGTAGAATAATATATCCCATTTGGCTGTGCAGAATAATTGATACGTTCATGTTTAAACAGTTATGTTGGTACCAAGTAAAAAAAGGTGCAACTATCAAAACTTAAAAAGAATAAATATTAAAAAAAAATAAATATTTAATTCCTCAATCATAGGATGTTACAAAACACATTTCTTGATAGTTAGATTTTATTTTCTTTTCAACCTATTGTGAAGTATTATCACAACTAAACAAGCCTCTATACAGGTTTACATATAAATTTATGAAACTTTCAAAAACTACCAATTCATTTTTGCCCATAATTTCCACTATAGCTTTGAACTTAATGATTCACAGATAACAAACTGGTAATGGCACAAGAATCAAGGGGAGAAGTATTTGTTCAGTGTTAGAAGAGGAACCATGAAAACCATCTAGTTGGCATTGTAGAATGGCACAATTCCACACATCTTTACTAGAGTGGACAGTTTACAGAAGAATCTATACTGAAAAAAATTCCCTTCAAACATAGAATACTGCCTATCTCAATATTGAGCTATAAAATTTCTACTCCGGCTTTGTTGAATAGTTCTAATATCTTTTGCAATTAGCAATTCTTTTGAATCAACTTAGCATACAGCCAGTTGATTGTTTAGGGAGATGGGAGGAAAGGGAGATGGGAGAATACCAGGGAAGTGATTCAGAGCATGTATTGCCAAACATTTTACACTGTGCATGCTATGCTTTTCCAAGTTGTCCTGTGCCCAATTAGAACCTGATTTTTTTTCTTTCAAAAAAAAAATGAATTTCTGTCTAAAGCCCCTTGACTCCTACTCCTGCTAATAAAGAATTCTCAGTCAGCAATTTGCAAAGTAGGAAAGCCAGGGATAATGGAACTGGGCAGCCTTTACAAGCAAAACAAAACACCAAAGAGAGGGAATAAAAAGGCTGACAAACAATGTAAGCTCTCCCAGTGGGTTCATACTTATTTCCTCCCCCTTTAAAATGTACCATAAAAAAAGCTGAATCAACTGTGACCATAATGATGCAAAGTTTTGATTATTATGGCAAATTATACCTTTGCTATTCAGGGGAGGGCAAAAAGTTTTGTGGCTCATCAAAAGAAGCTGGGAATAAGAGCCAAGGCCACTGACACTTGTGGTGGCAGATTAAGCTGTGAGCAGACTCTAAATAAATTCCATTCTCCCCCATCCCCAAAATACACTATTCTGGCTATTAAGACTGACTTGCATTCTATGCATGCCAGTACACTATCCATTCAGGATCACTTATTTCAGTAGGAGACAGGGAGGGCAGTCTTCTGAATTAGGAAGCTGTAACAGATTAGTTTTGTGTGTGTGTGTGTGTAACAGACTGTTAACTATGAATGATTACAGTCTCTCCTTCAACTTTAAATAAATCACATATTTTTTTAATTGTCAAAATCTTTTCTAGTGAAGAAAAAAAGAAAAATTTTGTGCTTGTTTTAATTTCTGAACCAGGAATTTGTCTTTCTGTCATCAAGGATATATAACTAACAATCATTCTTTGAGGATCACAAAATAAGGTTTGCAAAGACATATAAGTAAATCACCCAAATCAAACTTTTCAAAGATATATAAGTTTATATAAGAATAAAATGTCCAAATTATCTTGTGAACTCTGATTTTCTTGATCAAATGAATCTTCTTTTTGTGCTGATAAGGTTTCTTAAAAGTTGTTTGGAAAATGTATTCCAATTTAGAACGGAAATAAAAATACATAAGAGTTAGGGGAAAAACAGGAAGCAAATAAATTGTAATAATTCCAAGAAAACCATAACAATTCTAAAATGAAATTATAGAAAAGGAAACAATATTAAGGACCATGAACTAAATGTCATTAAATATATTGACAATCTATTGCAAATCCAGCATTATGACTCAAACTGAATTAACTACAAGTACAAGGAAAAAAAACTTCACATTTAAACTTAATTAAAAAAAAAGTCTACACTAAAAAAATTTTATGACGTAAAAAATTTAAAAAGACAAGCTCATATAGGAGACAGTTTGGATGTATTAGTACAATTTGTTTGTTTCATATTTATCATATTTAATGATATCCTTGGTTCATTTTCTACATGTTTTATATTTTTTCATCTACAAACCAAAATGTTTTCAAGCTAACTAGTACACAAAGAACAAAAATATGTTCAAATTTATAAAAATTCATAAATTTTGAGAATACTAGCTTCCTATTAACAAAAATTACTTTATTCAGTTTCAGGAAGTGTGTCTAGAGGGCAGAAACATTCCCAATCACATCAGCCAAAGTAACAATGTAATTAAACACATGACAGACAAAGCCTCCTCTAACCCAGTGAAATGCCCTAAGTATGTATCTCATGTCCCTCGGTGGCAGTGAGGCAAAGAAGATGAGTATCTCAAGGTACCAGCCTCCTAAGAGATATATTTGATTGACAAAATCTGCTTTGAGATTATTTATGTTCTATTCACAGAATAAGAATAAAGTTGAAACAAGTATTAGAATATTTTTTCTGATGCTCATGGTGGTTTATCGGATATAAACTATGATCATATTAAAAATCTTGACAGTTTTCACTTTGTGGTAAGGTAAGATTACAAATATTGTTTCCTCCAAAATACAATAATGAATTAAAACCACAATTAGGTTCTTATCCAGCTTCACTGGACTGCTTATACAACAAAGAGGATACAGAAATTATGGGGGGGAAAAAGAAAACTGACCTTGATCCACTCTATGGTACAAATGACCTCTTTCAATGTTAAGGATACAAAGTTTCTTTAAAGGGGAACTTGGGATCATATGGTAGATGGATTCAATCAGACAGGTCTATAGCCACCACATGCCACACTGTTGAGCTCATGGAAATTGTTGTTATAAAGAAAAAGTGAATGAGAACAGATTTCTGTTAACATTTCCAAGTGATTTTCTCATTAATGATATATATCTTTCTCAAAAGAATATCACTGACAAAATGTCGGTATACATAATTCAGAACACTTGGTATCTTTTTATTGTACATTATCAAATACTGCTTTTAAAACTCTCCCTGCTGTGAACAAAGCTTTATAGATTAAATCACATGAAAAAAAAAGGGCAAAAAGGGCACATGAGGGGAACATATGTTTATCTATGATTGACTCATAATTGATGTCTGGCAGAAACCAACACAATACTGTAAAGCAATTATCCTTCAATTAAAAATAAACAAAATTTTTTAAAAGGGTATATATTCATTTAAAATAAATTCACCCATTCTCTCTGCACAATTTTACCTATTAAAAAAACCACTCAGTAGTATACTATTTTCATTAACAAAGATTAATTAGTTATATAAATTAACGAGATATCAGTAAATGGTCTCTGTAATAGAGTGGACCATGTTCCCTAAAAATCCCTATGTTCAATCCCTAACACCCAAGGTGATTGTATTTAGAGACAGGGCCCTTAAGGAAGTCATTAAATTTAAATGAGCTCATAGGGTGGACCCTAATCCAGTAAGACCTGTGTCCTTATAAGAAGAGGAAAAGACGCAAGGGATCTCTGAATGCCATGCATAAGGAAATGGCCACATGTGGACACAGTGGGAAGGCAAGCATTCACAAGCTTAGGAGAGAAGCCTCCAAATAACACTTTGCTGGCACTTGATTTTGGCTTTTTAGATTGCAGAAATGCTACAGGATAATTTTCTGTCCTCCAAGCCACCAAGCCTATCATATTTTCTTATGGCAGCCCTCACAGACTAATTCAGTCTCCATAAACACGAATTTTTCTCTTTAACTACTCGGAAATATAAAGTTGAGGAATTCAGTTAATTCTTCTGAACTTCAGTTTCTTCATTTATAAAATAAGCCTAGGCTAACTAAGAGTTGGTAAATATAAGACATGCATGCCACCAGTTTTTGTTTCCTTACCAACAGTAGACAAACTACTCCTGGTAAACACATCAAACAACAAATTAATAAAATAATGATTAGCTGACTGAAAACTAAATTCAGAAGAGGCACTAGCCTCAGATCAGTTCAGTTCAGTCACTCAGTCGTGTCCGACTCTTTGAGACCCCATGAATCGCAGCATGCCAGGCCTCCCTGTCCATCACCAACTCCCGGAGTTCACTGAGATTCATGTCCATTGAGTCAGTGATGCCATCCAGCCGTCTCATCCTCTGTCGTCCCCTTCTCCTCCTGCCCTCAATCCCTCCCAGCATCAGAGTCTTTTCCAATGAGTTAACCCTTCGCATGAGGTGGCCAAAGTACTGGAGTTTCAGCTTTAGCATCATTCCTTCCAAAGAAATCCCAGGGCTGATCTCCTTCAGAATGGACTGGTTGGATCGCCTTGCAGTCCAAGGGACTCTCAAGAGTCTTCTCCAACACCACACTTCAAAAGCATCAATTTTTTGGCGCTCAGCCTTCTTCACAGTCCAACTCTCACATCCATACATGACCACAGGAAAAACCATAGCCTTGCCTAGACGGACCTTAGTCGGCAAAGTAATGTCTCTGCTTTTGAATATACTATCTAGGTTGCTCATAACTTTTCTTCCAAGGAGTGTCTTTTAATTTCATGGCTGCAGTCACCATCTGCAGTGATTTTGGAGCCCAAAAATATAAAGTGACACTGTTTCCACTGTTTCCCCATCTATTTCCCATGAAGTGATGGGACCTGATGCCATGATCTTAAGTTTTCTGAATGCTGAGCTTTAAGCCAACTTTTGCACACTCCTCTTTCACTTTCATCAAGAGGCTTTCTAGTTCCTCATCACTTTCTGCCATAAGGGTGGTGTCATCTGCATATCTGATGTTATTGATATTTCTCCCAGCAATCTTGATTCCTGCGTGTGCTTCTTCCAGCCCAGGGTTTCTCATTATGTACTCTGCATATAAGTTAAATAAGCAGGGTGACAATATAGAGCCTTGACGTACTCCTTTTTCTAAATCTAGTTATATTAAGTGCCTTTGGTAACTACTTGGAATTATAAGAGAATTAATCATAAGACATATTGCCTCAAAGATAGTTTGTGGAAGTTATGAAGATTGATATATTCTCAGCTACATAAAGTACCTCTTGGGCCTTGATCTTTCAAGGATGCTGATTTCATTGGAATTGATGGAAATTAAGAAAATGTTTAACATACTGGTGATACTATTTTAATTTTTACTTCTTACCACTTTAGGAAGTTTACCTTCACCCTCTCAAACTCTAAGCCTTATTCATATTTTATGTTCAGAGTTATGAAGCCATTTACATTTTTGTTAAAAACATAACCCTTGGGCACTAATTGCCTTAAATACTGAAATGCATTCACTAGATTCAACCATAATGTCGACAGCAACAACTTATCAATATTTAGTTCTACTCATTCAAGTTCTGACTCTTTCATTGTTGCTGTTGTTACTAAGTCCTCAGTTCAGTTCAGTCATTCAGTTGTCTCCAAATCTTTGCGACTCCATGGACTGCAGCATGCCAGGCTTCCCTGTCCATCATCAACTCCCAGAGCTTGCTCAAATTCGTGTGTATTGAGTCAGTGATGCCATCAGCCATCTCGTCCTGTCATCCCCTTCTCCTGCCTTCAAACTTTCCCAGCATCAGGGTCTTTTCAAATAAGTCAGTTCTTAGCATCAGATGGCCAAAGAATTGGAGCTTCTGCATCAACTTTCCAATAAATATTCAGGACTGATTTCCTTTAGTATTGACTGGTTTGATCCCCTTGCAGTTCAAGAAACTTTCAAGAGTCTTCTCCAGCACCAAAGTTCAGACACATCAATTCTTCCACACTCAGCCTTCTTTATGGTCCAACTCTCACATCCATACATGACTACTGGAAAAACCATACCTTTGACTATAGGGATCTTTGTCGGCAAAGTAATGTTTCTACTTTTTAATACACAGTTTAGGTTGGTCATAGCTTTTATTCTAAGGAGCAAGTATCTTTTAATTTCATGGCTGTAGTCACCATCTGCAGTGATTTTGGAGACCAAGAATATAAAGTCTTACTCTGTTTCACTGTTTCCATTATTTCCCCAACTATTTGCCATGAAGTGATGGGACCAGATACCATGATCTTTTTTTGAATTTTGAGTTTTAAGCCAGTATTTTTCACTCTCCTCTTTCACCTTCATCAAGAAGATCTTTAGTTCCTCTTCACTTTCTGCCACAAGGGTGGTGTCATCTGTGTATCTGAGATTACTGATATTTCCCCCAGTAATCTTGATTCCAGCTAACCTTCATCAAGCCCCACATTTTGCATGATGTATTCTGCATACAAGTTAAATAAGCAGGGTAACAATATACAGCCTTGGCCTACTCTTTTCCCAACTTGGAACCAGTCTGGTGTTCCATGTCCAGTTGTAACTGTTGCTTCTTGACCTGAATACAGATTTATCAGGAGGCAGTTAAGGTCTCTGATACCCCCATGTCTTTCATAATTTTCTGCAGTTTACTGTGGTCCACAAAGTCAAAGTCTTTAGCGTAGTCAATGAAGCAGATGTTTTTTCCGAGTTTTTCTTGCATTTTCTATGATTCAACAGATGCTGGTGATTTTATCTCTTGTTCCTCAGCCTTTTCTAAATCCAGCTTGTACATCTGGAAGTTCTTGGTTCATTTACTGTTGAAGTCTAGTTTGGAGGATTTTGAGCGTGACCTTGCTCTCATGTGAAATGAATACAATTGTGTGGGAGTTTGAACATTCTTTGGCATTGTCTTTTCTGGGGATTTGCATTAAAATAGTCCTTTGGCCACTACTGAATTTTTCAAATTTGCTGGCACATTGAGTGCAGCACTTTAACAGCATCATCTTTTAGGATTTGAAATACCTTTTATCTAATACCAAAACTTTCTACCTAAGAAAAATCACCCTCAAACTAAATATATCTAATACCTAATTTTACTTTCCCCACATATAATTTTTTTTTTCTTAGCTGACTGTTGATATAACAAGCACCACAATTTTAAACATCACATGGTGACAAACAATAGAAATTGGAGCTAGGGGAGCAGTAAAACATCTTATACAAGTGCCAGGAGTTACTCAATGAAAGGCTGCTTGCTATGTGTGCCACCCTCTAGATTTTCACTGTCCAACCACAATGAGAAAGGTGCTGATGGTTTTCTCCCATTTTTTGGTCCTTCCTCTTCTAATCTTCTCATCTACCATTTCCAGACCCATATAAATGCATTTCACTAGGTAACACTTTCATGTTTAAGCATCAGAAACAGTCCCCTTACTACTTTATCATAAATTGAATTTAAATTCATTTGGTAGCTTTTAAGGCCTTCAAAAATCCAACTATACTCTTCCTAGCTATCTAAATATATTCTCTGCTCTATGCAGTCCAGTTTCTTTATTATCCCAAATATTTACAAATGCTCAAAACTGTTTTACTTTCTTACTCATTTTCCATTGCCTATATTCTGCTTCCAACTATATCACTTTTAATTAAACACTTATAAATTTATCACCCACTGTGTATCATCTTTTAGTATCCAATACAAATTCCACTGTATTCAGTTAGTTTTTCCTGAATACACTAGCACTCACTTATTTGTAATCATCATTACAGACAATCTCAATAGCTATCCTTTTTGAAGTGTCTACTATTGTCACATGGCCCATTAGGCAATTTACATACATCCTTTCTGTTTTCTTCTCAACTCCTCTGCGGATTTTATACTTTCTGTTCCACAAATAATAAACCCGAGGCTCAAAGCCCTCATAAAGCTCAGTCTAAACCATAGGAATTAGGATTAGATCTATACTGATTTCTGTGAGTCACTATTATTTAGTGTCCCTAATTAGATACCAAGTGGTAGGAGAACAAAGAACATTGCATTCTTTTTGTATCCCTCTAGTACTCAACACTGTGCTGAACATTTAAAAGGTCATCAATTACATTCAATTGATTACCAAGTTAAATGTTCCAGGCTGGAACTCCAGGTTGCTCAGGCCATACAAGTGAGACTTCTCCACCATGAAAAGTCTTACTTTGAGCTAAGATGCTCATTTTTATCACTCCACTCAGTAAAATAAAAAAATTATTTAAAGAGATAAAGCATTAGGTAGCCACCCGCCCCCCCCCCCCCCCCACAAA
>SJYV01021415.1:126475-226487 GCA_006410875.1 Neotragus pygmaeus | reverse complement strand
ACAGGAAAATTGAAATTTAGTAGCAAGGTTGTTCTATTATGAATGTTTATCTACTTGAAAAATAAGATGAGAATAGTATATAAAATATTTTAAATTATATTGAATTTTTTCACTTTAAATTTTAAAGAATGCAATGCTGGCATAGACTAGAAGACCTAGCTTTCATTTACAGTGCTGGAGAACCTGAAACACGAAACCCAGATGGCAGCAGGCCAAGTATAACCGAGTCCTCCATCAACCAGTTCTACCTCTCATATTCACTTTTTCCTTACCTAATGGATAATATATTTATTATCTGATGGTTGAAAGCAGGCAAACCTGAAATAAAGAATAGTTAAGTCCTCTCTTTTCTGTCAATAGCTACTTATGGCCCTTGCAGGCTCATGGACACAAATTTAAATTTGTAGGCAGATTTCCATTAAATTGCTTGAATTCTTCATAAAGAAAAATATGAATTTACAGCCCAACTGATTTGATTCAAAGTGTAGGACCTCTACTGAAACTGAACAAAGAATTCCATGTTGAGCTTGAATGTTATACTGATCAGTTTCTTTGCCTAGCTTGTAAGGTCTGATATGATAAAACGACTGATTACATCTCTGACCATCACTGTAGCTATGCACAGTGACAGTGAAGTCACTCAGTCCTGTCCGACTCTTTGCAACCCCATAGACTGTAGCCTATCAGGCTCCTCTGTCCATGAGATTTTCCAGGCAATAGTACTGGAGTGGGTTGCCATTTCCTTCTCTAGGGGATCTTCCCAACCCAGGGCTCAAACCCAGGTCTCCTGCATTGTAGACAGACACTTTACCATCTGAGCCACCAGGGAAGTCCATAGCTATGCACAGCTACTTGCACTTCTTAGTACACTGCATCTTATTTTCTACCCCTAGGCTGTTGAACATACTCACCCCTTGACCAGAATAGACTTTTCACCCAATCATCTCTCAAGATGAGTTTAACGTTGTACTAAACAGTAAAATAAAAACAAAAAGCAGTAACTAATATTTAAAGTAGCAGAAGAGAGACTTCCCTGGTGCTCCAGTGGTTGAGAACTCACCTTCCAATGCAGGGGACCTGGGTTCCATCCCTTGTTGGGGAACTAAGATCCCCCATGCTGCCAGGCAATTAAGGCCACATGCTGCAACTAGCGAAAGCCTAGGTACTATAATGAAGACCCAGCACAGCCAAAAAAAAAAAAAAAAATTTGCACTTGAGAATTAAAATGATATCAATGATAATCATGATAACTGATGACAATACTAAATAAAATTTATTAAGTAGTCAGTATATCCAAGGCTCCTTACTGAAATCCTTAAATGCATTATTAATACTAAATATGAACCCAGTGAGATAGATATAATATTATTCATATAGAGAATGGGGAACAAGGGTAGCAAGTGTAAGGAACTTGTCAAACATTATACAACTAGATAATGTAATAGAGTCCAATCTGAATTCAGTTAAACTGACTTGATCCTATAGTATGAAAAGAGCATCATTCAAAATAACACACTTCTATAATGTCTTTAGTTAAATTATTAATCAAATTATAATATTGACTTTTCTTAGGAAACATCTTAATTTTTTTGCAGTCAATGAAACTGGGAATAAATTTACAATAATAATAACAGCTTTTAATCAGTATTATGTGCTGTTTTATTTACTTCATGATGATTCCAGGATTTTTACAACTTCTATTACAGCTAATTAAGCAAAGTAGTCAAGAATGAAAGTACTAAGAATAATTCTGTAGCAGTTTAAATAATTTTAAAAGCTAAAAAGTTATAAAATAAGAGGAACTGACATTGTTCTTTTTTTAATATGAGATGATTAAAAGTGGATAAAATCAATGGATGTGGTATATAAAATAACCATGAGCTGATTTAAACGTACGCAATTACTACCAACACATATTTATGCAAAAATAAAGTAGATATACTATTTTAGAGACTAATTTTCAGAAAGCAAAAGATAATGCTGTAATTATGTAACATCTTTGGCTAAAACATTTCTAAAATCTTAACAGACACTCAACTGCCTGTGGAGGAAGACAATGATAAGTGGTAATAATCTCTAAACAAAATATAGAAATGATCAACAACAAAAGATTAAGGGTACATCCAACATGGTGCAACAAAACAAAATAAAACAAACAATCCAACAATAAAGCGTGTGTATGCATCACTTCCTGTTATGTCTTGGTGAAGTCCTTACAGGTTTGAACTTGCATAAATGTAAATTATGTTGTCTCTGTATGTTTTCCATTCAAGTCTTTCAAAGTTATCATTATTCATATCTCATCCAAGGTTTTAAAAGTCTTAATTCATAAGTAACTAACTGAAAGGCTGTGAATATAAAAACACAGTCACATATTTGAAAAGAGGAAGAACTGGTGCATGAGAAGATAAATGAGATTAAATGACAATGATGAGGTACATTCTGTTGTTGACTTCCAAGAAGATACTCATTAATTCATCATGTACTCAGCTTTTAGAAACCAACAAATAAAAGAAATTGTATATGGTAATGGCAATGTAATTTTCTTCAGTAACTGAGGACTTTGTGACATAACCATAGCAGAGAGTGCCATAATTCACAGAGGAAAGTATGAAAGACTGTTAATTTAGATATTAACTGAGATCTTTAGAGATAAATATGAGAGAAAGGAAAGTTCTCCCAGACCTAATTAATATACAAATAAAAGATATTTGGTAAAGATTATTTAATACATCTAGTTAGAAAAGCACAGTGTAACATAAAACTGGAAAAATTATTAACTTATTTCAATAAATCACGTATCTTATATTCAAGCCAGATGAATAGAGGATTTATGACAAAACTTACAAAAATTCTCACTTTGCATTTGGAAAATAATCTCCCCAAAAGTTAGTCAATGTAGCATTACAGTAATAATATTTATTGGCTATTGTGGCAATGAATATAAAGCTATTTTATTATAAACAATTGTGGGCCTTAGGAAGCGTTACTATGAACAAAGCTACCAGAGGTAATGGAATTCCAGCTGAGTTATTTAAAATCCTAAAAGATGACACTATTAAAGTGCTGCATTCCATGTGTCAGCAAACTTGGGAAACTCAGTAATGGTCACAGGATGGGAAAAGGTCAGTTTTCACCCAAGTCCAAAAGAAGGGCAACGCCAAAGAATATTCCGACTGCTGTACACTTGTGCTCATTTCACATGCTAGCAAGATTATGCTCAAAATCTTTCAAGCTAGGCTTCAGCAGTATATGGACTGAGAACTTCCAGATCTCAGAGGAACCGAAGATCAAATTGCCAACATTCAATGGGAAGCAAGGGAATTCCAGAAAAATGTCTGTTTCTGTTTCATTGACTACACTAAAGCCTTTGACCGTGTGAATCACAATAATTCTTAAAGAAATGGGAGTACCAGACCACCTTACCTGTCTCCTGAAAAACCCGTATGCAGGTCAATCAACAGTTAGAACTGGACATGGAACAACTGGCTGGTTCAAAACTGGGAAAGTAGTTCACCCTGCTTATTTAACTTATATGCAGAGTACATCATGCAAAATGCTGGGCTGGATGTTTCACAAGCTGGAATCAAGATTGCCAGGGAAAGACTGAAGGCAAAAGGAGAGGGGGCAGCAGAGGAGGAGATGGTTAGATAGCATCACCAACGCAATGGACATGAATTTGAACAAACTTAGAAGAGCCTGACATGCAGCAATCCATGGGGTCACAAAGACTCAGACATGATTTAGCAACTGAACAACAATATTATAAATAATTGGCCCAAGCTTAAAAAGTTAAATGTACAACTAAATAAATGTGAAGTTTACCTGGTAAAGAACCATTTGACACTGAAATTTGTATGAACTTTCAGCAACAAACAGAACTAACATAAAAATTCTACCACTTGTACAACTTTTCTCACTAAATTCATTCACTGTATATAGAGTTTCTGTTTGTAGTTTTGTCAATAGCAAATTGCTGGGCAACTCTGTCTCTGAGAGAACAAATATGGATTATAACTGGATTCTTGATAGTAATGTTCCTACAGCAAAGCAGAAAATGTGGAAAACTCGGAAAACTCAGTAGTGGTCACAGGATGGGAAAAGGTCAGTTTTCACCTTACTTTTTTTTTTTTTTTGTCTTTTAAATGTTCAGAGAAGAATATACAAGAGGCACATAAACCATTAGAAGAACCCAACATCTTTCCATCTATCTGTTATCTAGCTTGTGGACTGAGGTAGAGAATAGTTGGAGGAGATATGGAAGAACCTGAACTAAATTTTCTCCCCCGCCTCATCTTAAGTGGATACCATTTTGTTGACACTGTCTTCGATGTATGGCTTAAGTCCGTCATGTGTACAGGAACTCTATGAATAGATATTAAAAGTGTTAGCAAGTGCCTTGGAAAATGTTTTGAGTTTTCAATTTTAATCTTATATAAATAGTTTTCTTACGTATTTGTACTCTAAATTTCATTTTCCTAGACTTAGGCTTTGCTCTCATTTGGGTTTCCCACTGTTACGAGCATTGCACAATGCATACAGATGATTTTTTTCTGTTTTAATGGCTTTGTATAGATTTTATGCACATTAGAAAGATAATTTAGATGAGAATATCAAATCTATGACTTTAGAATTCAATTCAGCTCAGTCATATCTGACTGTTTGTGACCCCATAGACTGTAGCACACTAGGCTTCCCTGTCCATCACCAAGTCCAGGAGCTTACTCAAATTCATGTCCATAGAGTAGGTGATACCATCTAACCATCTCATCCTCTGTTGTCCCCTTCTCCTCCCACCTTCAATCTTTCCCAGAATCCTAGGTCTTTTCCAATGAGTCAATTCTTTGCATGAGGTGGCCAAAGTATTGGAGTTTCAGCTCCAGCATCAGTCCTTCCAGTGAACACTGATGGACTAAAGGACTGATCTCCTTTAGGATGGACTGGCTAGATCTCCTTGCAGTTCAAGGGATTCTCAATGATCTTCTCTAACACCACAGTTCAAAGCATGAATTCTTCGGTGCTCAGCTTTCTTTTCAGTCCAATTCTCACATCCATATGTTGACTAGTGGAAAAACCACAACTTTGAATAGACGGACTTTTGTTGGTAAAGTACTTTCTCTGCTTTTTAATATGCTGTCTAGGTTTGTCATAGCATTTCTTCCAAGGAGCAAGCGTCTTTTAATTTCATGGCTGCAGTCACCATCTGCAGTGATTTTGGAGTCCCCAAAAATAAAGTCTCACACTGTTTCCATTGTTTCCCCATCTATTTGCCATGAAATGATGGAATTACTATTACTACTGCATATGTCTTCAAGAGAATGAAAATTTTATTTATATATATAATGCATTTTATTTATATATATTAATAAAATATAAAAGCCTTGTGTGACAATGTAAAGGTGGTACTAGAATGGTTAAAGTTTAGGAAGCACCTAAGTGTCTCTGGCAATTAAAAATATTGACTAGGATACTACAATACTATCAAAACACAGAACTTCAAAAGTTTCAGTAAAATTAATTTTCCTTGTTCAAATAAATAAAGAAAAAGATCTACATTGAGCATTAAAATTACCATGAATCTTAATTCAAAGATAGAGATATTATCAGAAAACATTAAGATATTTAGTAATATATTAAATGCAAGAGATACTTGTTCATGCTTGACATGGCTCTGGGAAATCAATCTTGATAGAGTTGTCTTCATCCATTTGAATATTGTCATTCAAACATTTATTTTTTATTATTTCCTTGGTCAAAGTTTCTCAACTTTGAACATTTCTTCTTAGTCTTATTTATCTCTTTGATTGTCTCTGTGGCTCCACATTTAATACTTCATCAAAGTTTGACAATGTTAACTGAAAATACTACAAAGCTGCCTGCACATGTATAGACTAATACATTGTCTATATTATATCCTAACATTATATTATCATTATATTATATACTATGCACTACCAGTATATTAGCTATTGTAAAGCTCTGCACAGAAATGCAGTAGTAACTATTTTCATTTATGAAATAATTTTGACATTAAAATATTTAGAATAAAGATTTTAATTTAATTAAAAAAAAAACTAGGTGTCCTTAAATACTATAACATATTAATTATTACAACACCTGATTGTTTTTTCTTTTATACTTCTGAATATTTTATACTGTCCCTGCATTTATAGTGAGTAAAATCAAAGTCCACATTCATTTACCACTCAGCATCAGTAGTGAAAGTTTCAATTTTGTGAATTCACAGTTAAACCCTTCAACCTGTAGTTGATACTTTTGAGCAAAATATTTCATTTAATTATCGAAANCAAAGATTCTATTTCTGCTGTCCTAGAGAGGAACTTGAGCATATATACACACACATTCAATATAAATATATTTTTAAATCTTAATTTTAGGACTTCCCTGGTGGTTCAGTGGTAAAGAATCCACCTGCCAATGCGGAAGACACGGGTTTGATGCCTCATCTGGAAGACCCCACATACCACTGAGCAACTGAGCCCGTGCCCCACAGCTATTGAGCCTGTGCTGTGGAGCTATGACTGCAGAACCCATGTGCTGCAAATACTGAAGCCCAAGTGCCCTAGAGCCCATGTTCCATAACAAGAGGAGCCACTGCGATGAGAAGGCAACGCATCACAGCTAGAGAGTAGCCCCCACTTGCTATGACTAAAGGAAAGTTCTTGCAGCCATGAAGACCCAACACAGCCAAAAATAAATTTAAAAAGTTATTTTAAAATTATTTAAAATTTTAATTTTGTTCACTTCTCCAAGTGATTCTAGCAGGCAGCATGAGAAGTACTTCCAAGGATCACTCCCTGTATTGACGACATGTAATTCCACAAGCAGGATATCTCAAAGAGGAGTCATTCCCTGTGACTCTTTTTTTTAAAGAAAAACTTATTTATTTGGTTGTGTCAGGATCTTCACTGTGGCNTGAAGATCATGGCATCTGGTCCCATCACTTCATGGGAAATAGATGGGGAAACAGTGGAAACAGTGGCTGACTTTATTTTTCTGGGTTCCAAAATCACTGCAGATGGTGATTGCAGCCATGAAATTAAAAGATGGTTACTCCTTGGAAGGAAAGTTATGACCAACCTAGAGAGCATATTAAAAAGCAGAGACATTGCCAACAAAGGTCCATCTAGTCAAGGCTATGGTTTTTCCAATGGTCATGTATGGATGTTGAGAGTTGGACTATAAAGAAGGCTGAGCACAGAAGAATTGATGCTTTTGAACTGTGGTACTGGAGAATACTCTTAAGAGACCCCCCTGGACTGCAGGAGGATCCAAACAGTCCATCCTAAAGGAGATCAGGCCTGGTGTTCATTGGAAGGACTGATATTGAAGATGAAACTCCAATACTTTGGCAACCTTTTGTGAAGAGCTGTCTCACTGGAAAGGACTCTGATGCTGGGAGGGATTGGGGGCAGGAGGTGAAGGGGACGACAGAGGATGAGATGGTTGGGCGGCATCACCGACAGTGGACATGGTTTGAGTGGACTCCGGGAGTTGGTGATGGACAAGGAGGCCTGGCGTGCTGTGATTCATGGAGTCACAAAGAGTTGGACATGACTGAGCAACTGAACTAAGACAAGTAACTGGCCTATAACTGCTGGGATCATTTCAGCAACTTACCTAGAGCACTTTTTCAGTGAACCTCAATCATTTCCCTCACTCCTTCTTATGGCTGAGGGTGACTGTATAAGGAAAAGGGTCCTAATGGTCTAGGACTGGGAAGCAAAGAGCTATAATATTGTCTCGACTATGCTTCCAAAGAGACAAGAGTCTTGAAATGACTATGACATTACATTAGCAGAGAAACTGATGGGAAGGTCAGATCCAAAGGTTCATTTGATTTTTCTTCTATCAGTTCAAAGCCATTTAATAGGTATATTTTAATTTTATAACTATTTCAATACAGTAGTATATATTTAAGAACAAATTAAGTGTATTTAACATAAAAATAGCAGTAATTCCAGCTGGCATAATGACATATTACAGCATTCATTTTCACTCTTCATTTCTACCTAGTGCCAGTTTTCTAAAAGTAATGGAAACCAATATAGATTTTCTAAAGAAAACATCTGGCAGTTGAGTTTCAGGAGTGAATTTCAGGTCAAGAAAACATTGTAACTGTAAAGAAATAATAGAATTTTTGTTCTTAAATACCATGTTTGCGGAGGAAGGAAAAAAACATATATAAACTTGATGTTCCATAATATGTTTTTTAAATTATATTTAAAAGAGAGGGAATTGTTTATGTAGCTGCAATCTTCATGTTTATGACAGAAAAATTCAGCAGTGTTTGTAGAATAACTGGAAGATTACACTTTTACACAAATAAACAACTTAGGTGAACTAATTCAGCTGTGATTGATCTAGGACTGACAAATTAAAATTTAAAAAACACATAAAATGGCAGTTTAAAAGCTTTTTTGTAAAATATACTTCAGCATATTGAATAAATGCATCATACCTCTTAGGCTTAATTCTATATTTAAAATCAATTCTAATTAGGGTGTGGGTTTGTAGAAGAATTCAAATGTATAGTGCACAGTGGTTTGATCAAAGGATACACAGGAGAATACAGGTGGGTGAAGATGCTAAATGCATGTCTCACTCATAGACAAACCAAATTTTCCTTTTTAAATAAACTAGGGAAATCCTACTTTTCTGTCAACAAGTGTTAACACTCAATCCAAACATTAAAACACATCTCTGCATGATCAAAATTATCTGTATAAATTAGGCAACTCTCTTCTTGATATAAAATAAAGAAGCCTACTTTCTATTATTAAATCTATGAAAAACTTCAAGGACTGGAATTCTTGCTATTATTTCTAGTTGGTAGTTTAATCTTTCTAGTTCCTATATATAGAAAAGTTGTAAATCCCTCTGTCATGAGAGAACGGGTAATTGTAACTTTTTTCCCCAATAGTTCACAGTATAAGTTCAAGTATAAAATACCTGGGGGAAATTCTCAGCAACCTACATTCAAGGAAAATACAATTAAAAATATGAAATTTCCAAACAAAATTTATATACTGAAAACTCTGATTTTTAAATTATCCCACATTCAAGATTTGACAATCTTATTTGTTTTCTCCACATTAAAAAAAAATCTCTAGGTTATCTATATTTCGTTTCACCAAAAAAAATATTTGTGTAATGCCTTTATTTTCTGTATTTGCTGAAATGTTGAGAGGTGACTTTCTCCATGTATCTTCCTCTCCCTATAGCCTCCCACCCTGATCCTCAGGTTTCTTTGTCTGTTTCATCTCTTCTCACTTGGTATCTTCTACTTAAATGTTTTCATCAACTCCCATGGATTCCCATTTTATGTAAATACCTTCCTAACTTCTATATTTGGTTCATATCTCTTTCTTAGCATTCAGGTGCCATTATATATTGAGTTGGCCAAAATGTTCATTTGGGTTTTATGGAAAATATGTTACGGAAAAACCCAAATGAATATTTTGGCCAACCCAATATTTGTATTCTGGCTCTACTTGATGTCTCATTGGCACATCAACTACTAACTTGTCGGGCACATCCTAGAATCTTAATTTCCTTCTATCTCCAGGTTTGGGGTGGGATATGGCAGAATTATCTACCCATTTTCTTAGTACTGACACTGTGTGTAACCATGCCCTGTCAGATAATTCTGCCAGATAAACCTTGAACTCAGTCCTCTTTCCCTATATAACAGTCAGAAAGCCTCCTGCTCATTCCCCATACTACCAAGAGCATTCTCATTCATAAAATCAGATATACTTTCCTATCTGAAATTTTATTAATAAGTTTTATTATTTTCCCCTGAAGGAAAATTTCTGAGGGCAATGGCACCCCACTCCAGTACTCTTGCCTGAAAAATCCCATGGACAGAGGAGCCTGGTAGGCTACAGTCCATGGGGTCACGAAGAGTCAGACACGACTGAACGACTTCACTTTCACCTTTCACTTTCATGCATTGGAGAAGGAAACGGCAACCCACTCCAGTGTTCTTGCCTGGAGAATCCCAGGGACAGCGGAGCCTGGTGGGCTTCCATCTATGGGGTCGCACAGAGTCGGACGTGACTGAAGTGACAGCAGCAGCATCAGGAGCAGGCCCCAGCCATATTTTGTCTTCTACCATTTACTCTGACTTTCATTGTTATTACATATATAATTACACTCCTTGTTCTTTTAGAAGTGGTCCCTTTTCATCAAATGTTTTATTAGTTTGTTCCTACAATACTAACAATATATTTGACTACAAGAGTCATCATTTCCCAGGTGGTTCAGTAAAAAAGAATCTGCCTGACAAGGCAGGAGATTCAGGAGACACACGTTTGATCCCCCTGAGTCAAGAAGATCCCCTGGGGTAGGTATTGGCAATCTGCTCCAGTATTTTTGCCTGGAAAATTCCAAGGACAAAGGAGCCTGGTAGGGTTGCAAAGAGACAGATAGGACTGAGTGATTGTGTGTGCACACAGGATTTATTGTCTTCAGACTCTGTTTCTCCAATTATCTCCCTACTACTTTACAGCAGTGATATTTGTCTTGTTCATTTGTTTATCCTTAGAATCCTTCAGAGAAAGCAATGGCAACTCACTCCACTACTTTGCCTGGAAAATCCCATGGATGGAAGAGACTGGTAGGCTGCAGTCCATGGGGTCGCTAAGAGTCAGACACAACTGAGTGACTTCACCTTCACTTTTCACTTTCATGCATTGGAGAAGGAAATGGCAACCCACTCTAGTGTTCTTGCCTGGAGAATCCCAGGGACGGGGGAGCCTGGTGGCTGCTGTCTATGGGGTCACACAGAGTCGGACACGACTGAAGTGACTTAGCAGTAGCAGCAGCAGCAGCAGGAGTATCCTTAGTATTGCATAGAATCAAGATTGCTGGTAGAAATATCAGCAACCTCAGATACGTAGATGATACCACTTCAACGGCAGAAAGCGAAAAGTACACAATGGAGTATTACTCTGCCATTAAAAAGAATAAATTTGAATCAGTTCTAATGAGATGGATGAAACTGGAGCCTATTATACAGAGTGAAGTAAGCCAGAAAGAAAAACACCAATATAGCATACTGACACATATATACGGAATTTAGAAAGATAGTAATGATGACCCTGTATGTGAGACAACAAAAGGACACAGACATAGACAATGGACTTTTGGCCTCAGAGGGAGTAGGAGAGGGCGGGATGATCTGGGAGAATGGCACTGAAGCATATATACTATTATGTAAGAAACGAATCACCAGTCTATGTTTGATACAGGATGCAGGATGCTTGGGGCTGGTGTACGGGGATGATCCAGAGAGACGTTGTGGGGTGGGAGGTGGGAGGGGGATTCGGGATTGGGAGCTTGTGTGCACCTGTGGTGGATTCATGTCGATGTATGGCAAACCCAATAGAGTATTGTAAAGTTAAATTTAAAAATAAATAAATAAATTAATTAAAAAATAAAAATAAAAAAAAAAAGGAACTAAAGAGCTTCTTGATGAGAGTGAAAGAGGAGCATGAAAAATTTGGCTTTACACTAAAGATTTAAAATAAACTAAGATCATGGCATCTGGTCCCATCACTTCATAGTAAACAGAAGAGGGAAAAATATAAGCAGTGAACATTTTTGTTTTCTTGGGCTCCAAAATCACCTTGGACAGTGACTACAGCCATGAAATTATAAAAGACACTTGCTCCTTGGAAGAAAAGCTATGACCAACCCAGATAGCATATTAAGAAGCAGAGACATCACTTTGCCAACAAAGGTCCATATAGTCAAAACCATGCTTTTTCCAGTAATCATGAGCGGATGTGAGAGTCGGAGCATGAAGAAAGCTGAGCGCCAAAGAACTGATGCTTTGGAATTGCAGTGCTGAAGAAGGCTCTTGAGAATTCCTTGGACTGCAAGGAGATCAAACCAGTCAATACTAAATGAAATCAACCCTGAATATTCATTGGAAGGTCTGTTACTGAAGCTGAAGCTCTGATTGTTTAGCTACCCGATGCAACATCCGACTCACTGGAAAAGATCCTGATGCTGGGAAAGATTGAAGGCAAAAAAAAGGAGCAGCAGAAGATGAAATGGTTAGATAGCATCACTAACTCAATAGACAAGAATTTGAGCAAATTCCAGGAGAGAGTGGACGATGGAGGAGATGTTAATGCTTCAGTCCATGGGGTCACAAAGAGTCAGACACAACTTAGCCAGTGAACAACAGCAACAATCTTGCATAGTGCCTGGCTATTGCAGGGTCTTAATAGATTTTGAGCAGATCATTAAATGTATCTTCTTGGTTTGGTGTATGGAACAAGATAATATCTATATTTTCTGAAAACAAAACCAATAATAAATGAACCCCTAGCCTTTTGCTAGATTATTTACCTAATACGCCACATTTTTTTTAATTGTTGCCAGAAGAAGCAGAAAGCAAGGATATATATAATTAACAGTGTTGAAGAGTTTTTGTTTTATGTCTTAGGACCTGATGAAACAGTAAGATTTTTTATGTCTTTATATCCTCTGTTCATTCTGCCCAGTGAGTGAAAGTTGCTCAGTCGTGTTCAACTCTTTGCGACCCCATGGACCACATGGTCCCTTTTGTGTGTTCAAAGGGACCCCATGGAATTCTCCAGGCCAGAATTCTGGAGTCGGTAGCCTTTCCCTTCTCCAGGGGATCTTCCTAACCGAGGGAGAGAACCCAGGTCTCCCACAGTGTAGGCAGATTCTTTACCAGCTGAGACACCAATGAAGCCCAAGAATACTGGAGTGCGTAGCCTATCCCTTCTTCAGTAGATCTTCCTAACCCAAGAATCGAATCAGGCTCTCCTGCATTGGAGGTGGATTCTTTACCAGCTGAGCTACCAGGGAAGCCCCATTCTGTCCAGGATGAGTGTTAACTGAACCATAGGTCAGGCAAGTTGTTCAGACCACCATGGGTCAAATTATCAAAGTTCTGGGTGTTAGTGTCCCATGCAAGGACCTGTCTGATGCTCAAGCATAATGTTAACGAATATTTATTACATTTTGGTAATGTGATGAAGTTATAAACTCATTACCCAATAAAATAAAAGAGAAATTATATAGCATGATTAAGAAAATAAATTTTACATTATCCATATTTACTCAAATATTATGCTACCTATAAAACATATCTGCTATATATATATATATAAGGCATAAATTATTCCCTATTTTTGTGTGTTCAAAGGTTGTAGATTTTAATTACAGCTCAAATGATGTACTTCTAAAGTTTGAAATTCAATTTCAAAAGCAAAACTACATACAAAATTTTCACTATTTCCTAGGTATACAAAAGGTAATCATAAGCATTTCTCAAAAATTCAGCCCTCTGATCACTCATCACTTGAGGAAGTAAAAATAATTCACTCATTCATTTATTCATCTTTCAGCAAATATATAGAATACTTTTTATTGGCTAAGCACACTCCTAGGGACTTGGGACTAGCAGTGAACAAACAGGCAATCCTCTATAGATCTTATGTTCTAGTGCACTGATAATAATAATAGTTATTATCATCATGTTGCTGTTGCTGCTGCTGCTACTAAGTCGCTTCAGTCATGTCCGACTCTGTGCAACCTCACAGACGGCAGCCCATTGGGCTCTGCCATCCCTGGGATTCTCCAGGCAAGAACGCTGGAGTGGGTTGCCATTTCCTTCTCCAATGCATGAAAGTGAAAAGTGAAAGTGAAGTCACTCAGTCGTGTCTGACTCAACAACCCCATGGACTGCAGCCTACCAGGCTCCTCCATCCATGGGAGTTTCCAGGCAAGAGTACTGGAGTGGGATGCCATTGCCTTCTACAATCATCATGTTAGTAACTATTTATTGAACATATATTATGTTCCCAGAATTGAATCAAAATTTACCTCTTTTGTATATAATTCTAAACACCATTCAGATCTTCATGAATTTTTTTTGGTGTTTATTCCCTAAGTCATGTCAGGCTCTTTTGGGACCAGTGGACTATAAGTCCATCGGGCTCCTTTGTACATGGCTTTCCTAGGCAAGGATACTGGAGTGGGTAGCATTTTCTTCTCCAGAGGATCTTTCCAAACAAAGGATCAAACATGAGTCACCTGATTGGCAGGCAGATTCTTTACCACTGAGCCACCTGGGAAAGCTAACCCTTAAAAACATACAACTTAAACATCCATCAACAAAAGAATGGATAAACAAGTGGTACATATACGATAGAATATTACTTAGCCATAAAAAGAAAAAAAATAATGCCATCTGCAGCAAGCTGAATGGACCTAGAAGCTGTCACAATGTGTCAAGTAACTCCATCAGAGAAAGCCAAATAGGATATAGTTAATATGTGAAATCTAAAAGAAGGGTACAAATGAACTTTTCTATAATACAAAACAGAAACAGAGTCTCAGATATAGAAAACAAATTTATGTTTACTAAGGGGGAAATGGGGGAGAAATAAATTGGAAGATTGGGATTAGCATATGCATATTACTATATATAAAATAGAAAACTAATAAGAACCTACTGTATACCACAGGGAGCTCTACTCAATACTATGTAATGGCCTATATGTGAAAAGAATCAAAAAAATGTGGAGATTTTATATATATATATATATAACTGTTCACTTTGCTTTATACATGAAACTAATGCAACATTTCAAATGAACTATATTCCTCAAAAAAAAAATTTAACTGTACAGATTAAAAACAAGTCAACAACAAAAAACCTCATATTTGGAAAACGTAGTTAAAATGATCCAATAACTCATCCACAGAGCCATGAGTCAAACCCGGGTCTATTTTACTCTAAAAACCATGCTCTTGACTTTGCTATGCTATCTATCTCTAGAGGAAAAGAAATAATTCAATATATCAATTAGAATAAAGAGGTACAGAGAGATTAAGTGATTTTCCTCCTTAGTAATGAAATGTCCAAGTAGAAGAATCTGGAAAAAGAAATGTGTTACTTTAAATGAGGAAAAGCTGTTAATGCAGAATCTTAAATTTCTAATCCATCTGTAAATTATAACATAACACCTCAAGAGTTTTCATTTAAAACATTTAAAATGTAGTCACATTGCAAAAGAAATTTTCACTGTCATTGAATTTCTTAAGGATTCTTACATTATAGTTGTTCAGGGCACAGAGTTCATTTATTAATATTTTAAGTATTATGCAAGATTGTACATATCGATTTAAGCACTTTAAGAAGTGTTCTAAATATCTACTTTTATTTAATTATGTTTTTATTGTTGTTTAAAAAATAAAAATAATTCCCCACCTGTCGTATCTCAGAGAATTTGCACACAGAAAGAGAAAAAAATAAATCAATGTATAAAGTATTTCTAAACTGAGAACTCTGCTAAAATAATATGTCTAGGAAATCTACTCTTTTTTCTTTTGCTTCATTTATATTGCTCAAATACCACTGCTCACCTAATGCCAGAAAGAAAAGCTATGCTATGTCCTTCAAAATATAATGAAGGATTACAGAATGTAATTCACTGAAACGGGAGATTATAATATCTAATACATATGCATTTTTCTTCAAATGGATTTATGAGCACTTTCTCTAGGACACTACTCAAAAGACATTACATTTCCTTAATTTCTTTACTGGTACTAGATATTTCCCACAAGTCTCCCTTCTTTTTCTCCTTTGTCATTAAACTTAATACATTTGGATACAAGGAAAGCTCAGGCTCAAGAGAAAGAGTACATTAATTGCTTTTTTTTGGTCTGCAGTTCTTACATTATATGTAAGACAGTTGTGATATGAGTATTCTGCATAGAATCAGTTACTTAAAATGTTATTTTCATAGTTTTATAACAGAAAAGTTTGATTCAAGTGCACATTTAGATCTCTGCAGAGATTCTTAAAATATGTGAAACTAAAATATCACATGTAACTTATAAATTCTCCTTTATTGCTATCTTTACATCTTAATGAATGATCATCATCCAGTTTCAAACTCATGAAGGTCTTATGGTTCACTAAAAAAATAGATGTCCTAAAATGCATCTATATAATTATTTTTCTGGCTGTATACTTATAACTCCAGCATAACTTAATGTACAACATTTGCATCAGTAAAAAAAATTGTGAAACTTACTGACTGGCTAGATGATTAACAGAAACATAAACTATATCAATAGTAAAGTGATAGTTATCAGTAGTAAACAGTGTCTTTGAGAGCATGGCCTATTTTGGTCATCTTTGTATTGGCAATGCTTGGTAAAACACTTTAATCATAGCTTTACATAGTAAGTGTTTGTTGGATGGGTAAATCTTAATTAAAATAATTTTAATTAAAATAATTTTTCAATAATTATAGAAACAAAACATCATCAGTTCCAAGATTGCATTTAAACCCCCAACTTATTTATAATTTCTGCATTGTATGTCCTCATATACATGTCACCAACAGCACTGTCTACAAAATTATGGATTCATCAAATTTTCCCTTAGAATTTTGCTACTAAAATAAGTTGCTGAGGGGCTTCTCTGGTGACTCAGAGGTTAAAGCATCTCCCTGCAATGTGGGAGGCCTGGGTTCTATCCCTGGGTTGGGAAGATCCCCTGGAGAAGGAAATGGCAACCACTCAAGTATTCTTGCCTGGAGAATCCCATGGAGGGAAGAGTCTGGTAGGCTACAGTCCACGGGGTTGCAAAGAGTCAGACACGACTGAGCTACTTCACTTACTTATATAGTTTTATATATGATATTATGGAGCTTCCATGGTAGCTCAGACAGGAAATAATCTGCCTGTAATGCAAAAGACCAGAGTTCCATCCCTGGGTGGAGAATCCCCTGGAGAAGGCAATGACTACCAACTTCAGAATTCTTACTTGGAGAATTCCACGGACAGAGGGGCCTGGCAGACTACTGTCCCTGCGGTTGCAAAGAATCAAACATGACTAAGCAACTAACACTCACAGGATAGTATGCAAGTTTATATAAAACATAAATACAAAGCATTTTAATTGATTAGCTTTGTTCCATTTCATAAAGAAGAGAGAACTTAGCAATCAACCAAATTTAAAAAGTAAGGAAATTAGTTTTAAATGAAAAATATCACAGTAGCTATACAATGTAAGTTACATTAGTTAATGACTGAGTAGAAACATTCACCAAATTTACAGGTTTTATTGGCATATTTTATTGGTTTCTACAGGCACATAACCTGTAGAAAAAAATAAAAATAAGGGTTTTAAAATTGCATATAAAATAAATAAGCACAGCAAAATAAGAGGCCTCCCTGTCCAGTTGATCCATAAGACTATCAGAGTTTTTGGTTACCCAGACAAATGTCTTTAGTTCTTTCACAGATGTCTCATCTATTTCAATTACTGAGTCATATCTCAATGATATGAACAGAAATCTGCACATTATTTGTTTTGGTTTCCATAAAATGAAATTAAATAGTAAAAATAAAAATGACTCTAGAAAGTAGTAAGAGGTAATACAGTATTGAAAAGAGTGTAAGCTGATCCCTGAACTTAAAATTTAAGGACAGACAAAGCTTAGAAGAAAGAAAGAGATAACTTATTGAAATAGATTGGAAATTTTTTGTCTTAACTCATTCCTCAAACATTATTGAATTCTGTGCTTGCACTTGTTAGTTAATAAATCCCATTAAGTACCAAAAACATAGAAATCATAGCACAGAGATAGATGTATTATCAGGGCAAAAGAGATACCTAATGTGAACAAACACATAAAAATACTATATAATATGAACCAGAGAATGAGTTCTCGATTACTCTTTAAGGCCCACTCAAATATTTTCTTTATAAGACACTCCTTCCTTCGTGTCAATTTTTTTAAGCAACAGTCACATATCACCTCTATTTATGTTTTTATACCTCATGCGAAGGGTTAACTCATTGGAAAAGAGTCTGATGCTGGGAGGGATTGGGGGCAGGAGGAAAAGGGGACGACAGAGGATGAGATGGCTGGATGGCATCACTGACTCGATGGACATGAGTTTGAGTGAACTCCAGGAGTTGGTGATGGACAGGGAGGCCTGGCATGCTGTGATTCATGGGGTCGCAAAGAGTAGGACACGACTGAGCGACTGAACTGAACTGAACTGATTCATATTGCAATACTGGTCAACATACTTATGTAAATAGACTATGAGATTCTTGATAGTAGAAATTGTATTACCTTTATTCCCCTAAATCTTTACAAGTTTGGCAACATGATCAATTATTGTTTATTCTTAAAAATGCTTCATAAGAGGGCTACTTACTCTTTTTCTTTATAGGTAAAGATTTGACTGAGAGCTAAGCTTAGCTCTGTATTGATGGGATTTGGAGGATGAATCCCATCATCAAAGAAGAAAAAAAAATGAGAAGTATGGGTAACTTATCAGTTAATGCAAAAATCCTGAAAGTAGAATATGGAAGTGTTTATGTTTTGTTTGATCTGACTTGCAAACAATTTCTCTTTGAATGACATTTGGGTCACAAATTCTATGAGAGATGTAGTCTATCAGAAAGGGAGAAAAGAAACACTGGTGAACCAGATACTTCAAAAGGCCCAAATGGAAAGTGTTAGATGTCGGAAGAGGGAACAATCTCCTTTATGTTAGTTACAAAACATAAGTTGGAGAAAGACATAAGTTGGAGAATCAGGAGTGTTGAAAGTGGAAAAGTCTAAAAAGGAGTTGTCAAGTGAAAAAAATCTTGAATTCATACCTGTGAATAGACACTACATTTCTTTTCACTCAGTAAGCAGTAATTCATAATTTTATGTCCTCCCAGTATGAATCACTATACTGATTTTCAGAATGTTACAACAATCTTACTTCACATAAATATATCAGTTGTTAAACCTAATCAGGTAATCAGCTACTACAGAATATTTGGTATATGATATTACAAACAAGTTTATGCAAGGACATTCATCAGCATATTGAGATATAATCTAGACAGAAAATATAAGTTTTTTAAGACATAATTTGAAGGAAAAAAAAAAGGCAGGAAAAAACTATGAGTAGCTAATCCAAAAGCAGTTTATAGAGAATGAGAATCAGTTGTCTTCACATGTTTACAAAGTATTGTTAAGGGAAGGAAAATTATAGCTTAAGAGTATCATAAGGCCAAAATTTGGTCTGTAACTCAAATCAGGTAAGAGTTTTCTCATAATTATTATCAAGATACCTAATAATGGGCTACTATATAAAGAAGTAAGCTTAATTACTAAAATTGTTCAAATTAAACTTGGATGTTGAAGGGATTTCTGCATTTGATTATCATAGAATCAGGCAGTAGCTTAATTCATTTCTAAAACCAAGTTCTTAATTTCTAAAATTTACTTCTGCAAAAAATAACCCCTTAGATTCTTTCTAGTGGAACAACAAAAAGAGAGCAGACTTACAATTAAAAGGTATGATGATAAATATATAAAAAATAGAGGGATATGTGTTATTTGTCTGATACTAATATTCACGTGTGTATGTGTGTGTATGTGTGTATGTGTGTGTATGTGTGTTTGTGTGTTCAGTTGTGTCTGACTCTAGGCCATCAGGCTCATCTGTCCATGGGACTTCTCAGGCAAGAATACAGGAGTGAGTTGCCACGCCCTCCTCCAGTGAATCTTTCCAACCCAGGGATTGAACCAATGTCTTCCGAGGCTCCGGCACTGGCAGGCAGATTCTTTACCACTGAGCCATCTGGGAAGTACACTAATACCCATACATACATAATAAACACCTATTTATTTACATAATGTTTTCAATTTTTAAATTAATACATGTAAGGATGGTCCAATTTTTTTTTCAAACAGGACTATGTTTTGATGAAAAATTGAATCTTTATAGGAAATTCTACTTTTCTGTTTGAAATTTTTCTGAAATAACTTACCTTCCTTTCTGCACTAACATCTTTTATGTGTCACACTATATTAACCCAATTTAGTGATATTTTTTCTAACCTATTGCCTTTTAATTAATCATACTGCTTCTAAGTCTACTGGGAAGTTTGATATCATTTACTATCAAACTCAAGCTGACTTTAGGCAAGAACCCACATATTCTTCAAAGAATATTGTGTACAATCAAATCAAATGCTAGAACTCAACCATAATAAATGAACTTTTCATATTATCTCCAAAAAAAAAAAAAAAGTAAATCTAACTAGCCCTGCATCATGGATTTTGAAGAATTTAACATTTGGTCACTTAAGTTTTACTTTACTTTTAATATAAACAAAACTCAACAAAAGGAATCTTAAAAATTTATGACTGGCTCTCTCCTCTGTCTAGGTTCTCTAATGGACTCAAGATCTTTGAACAATTTACTATGTTCCACTGAGAAATCTGTAACATTGTGAATCTCCTTTTAAAAGGATCCAGAGTTAAGAGTAGAACAGTCAATGAAATAAAAGCAGACAGCATATAAACTTTATACTTATCATAGCAGACTAGCTACAGTGGCAATATACTATAAGTTCAGTTCAGTTGCTCAGTCCAACTCTCTGCGACCCCNAAAAAAAAAGGCAGGAAAAAACTATGAGTAGCTAATCCAAAAGCAGTTTATAGAGAATGAGAATCAGTTGTCTTCACATGTTTACAAAGTATTGTTAAGGGAAGGAAAATTATAGCTTAAGAGTATCATAAGGCCAAAATTTGGTCTGTAACTCAAATCAGGTAAGAGTTTTCTCATAATTATTATCAAGATACCTAATAATGGGCTACTATATAAAGAAGTAAGCTTAATTACTAAAATTGTTCAAATTAAACTTGGATGTTGAAGGGATTTCTGCATTTGATTATCATAGAATCAGGCAGTAGCTTAATTCATTTCTAAAACCAAGTTCTTAATTTCTAAAATTTACTTCTGCAAAAAATAACCCCTTAGATTCTTTCTAGTGGAACAACAAAAAGAGAGCAGACTTACAATTAAAAGGTATGATGATAAATATATAAAAAATAGAGGGATATGTGTTATTTGTCTGATACTAATATTCACGTGTGTATGTGTGTGTATGTGTGTATGTGTGTGTATGTGTGTTTGTGTGTTCAGTTGTGTCTGACTCTAGGCCATCAGGCTCATCTGTCCATGGGACTTCTCAGGCAAGAATACAGGAGTGAGTTGCCACGCCCTCCTCCAGTGAATCTTTCCAACCCAGGGATTGAACCAATGTCTTCCGAGGCTCCGGCACTGGCAGGCAGATTCTTTACCACTGAGCCATCTGGGAAGTACACTAATACCCATACATACATAATAAACACCTATTTATTTACATAATGTTTTCAATTTTTAAATTAATACATGTAAGGATGGTCCAATTTTTTTTTCAAACAGGACTATGTTTTGATGAAAAATTGAATCTTTATAGGAAATTCTACTTTTCTGTTTGAAATTTTTCTGAAATAACTTACCTTCCTTTCTGCACTAACATCTTTTATGTGTCACACTATATTAACCCAATTTAGTGATATTTTTTCTAACCTATTGCCTTTTAATTAATCATACTGCTTCTAAGTCTACTGGGAAGTTTGATATCATTTACTATCAAACTCAAGCTGACTTTAGGCAAGAACCCACATATTCTTCAAAGAATATTGTGTACAATCAAATCAAATGCTAGAACTCAACCATAATAAATGAACTTTTCATATTATCTCCAAAAAAAAAAAAAAAGTAAATCTAACTAGCCCTGCATCATGGATTTTGAAGAATTTAACATTTGGTCACTTAAGTTTTACTTTACTTTTAATATAAACAAAACTCAACAAAAGGAATCTTAAAAATTTATGACTGGCTCTCTCCTCTGTCTAGGTTCTCTAATGGACTCAAGATCTTTGAACAATTTACTATGTTCCACTGAGAAATCTGTAACATTGTGAATCTCCTTTTAAAAGGATCCAGAGTTAAGAGTAGAACAGTCAATGAAATAAAAGCAGACAGCATATAAACTTTATACTTATCATAGCAGACTAGCTACAGTGGCAATATACTATAAGTTCAGTTCAGTTGCTCAGTCCAACTCTCTGCGACCCCATGAATCGCAGCATGCCAGGCCTTCCTGTCCATCACCAACTCCCAAAGTTCACTCAAACTCACATCCATTGAATCGGTGATGACATCCAACCATCTCAATCTCTGTTGCCCCCTTCTCCTCCTGCCCCCAATCCCTCCCAGCATCAGAGTCTTTTCGAATGAGTCAACTCTTCACATGAAGTGGCCAAAATACTGGAGTTTCAGCTTTAGCATCATTCCTTCCAAAGCAATCCCAGGGCTGATCTTGAGAATGGACCGGTTGGATCTCCTTGCAGTCCAAGGGACTCTCAGGAGTCTTCTCCAACACCACAGTTCAAAAGCATCAGTTCTTCAGTGCTCAGCTTTCTTCACAGTCCAACACTCCCATCCACACATGACTACTGGAAAAACCGTAGTCTTGACTAGATGGACCATTGTTGGCAAAGTAATGTCTCTGCTTTTGAATATGCTGTCTAGGTTGATCATAACTTTTCTTCCAAGGAGTAAGCAAGCGTCTTTTAACTTCATGGCTGCAATCACCATCTGCAGTGATTCTGGAGCCCACAAAATAAAGTCTGACACTGTTTCCACTGTTTCCCCATCTATTTCCCATGAGATAAAATATTTGTCAAGTAGTAACATGCAAATATATACTGTCATTTCACTGCATATTGCATCCTTAATTTTTGTGAATGACTTTGGTACTTTCAGATGTCACTAGTGGCTCAGCTGATAAAGAATCCGCCTGCAATGTGTGAGACCTGGGTTCGATTCCTGGGTTGGGAAGATCCCCTGGAGAAGGGAAAGGCCACTCACTCCAGTATTCTGGCCTGGAGAATTCCATGGACTGTATAGTCCATGGGGTCACAAAGAGTTGGACACAACTGAGCGACTTTCACTTAGTACTTCCAAAAAGTCTGTTTCCCAAGAGAGTAAGAGAATAAACCATCATTTCCCACTCTCTTTGAACAATAATACATAAGACTGTTAGTAAATATTTTCACTGTTCACAGACATTTTTAATCATCCCTAGCTTAAGTAGCCTCATTTACTTTGTTCTAACTATAATGAATTAGAAAAAAATATATTCATTTTGTTAGTTTTTAGAAATATAACTCTTCCAAATCATCAGCTTACATAATAAATCATGATTTAGGATGGCATTTTTCTATTAGGTGGCTGCTCCCTTATCTTTGTCATTTTGTGGCACTCTTTCTCCACAGCAATCACCCTCATTTTCCAGCCCCAGGTTTTAAAGTTTGCCAGGACTGACAAAAAAATAAGCATTAAGATAATCAAAGAACCTGTACTAGCCACTAGGGGAAGTCCTGGGCAAAGTTGATATGGCTCAAATCCTTTTTAATCCTTCTTTTCCACTGTTATATATGCCTCTCCACTCTTTCCAAAACAGAATCTTCTTGGACCTTCTCATACTATTTCCATGGCAGACTTTTATCACCTACAAACAAATGTACCTTTGGATTCCATTTTCTGAAGGCTCTGTTTTCCAAGTTTCCCAACTTCAAACCAATATTTTAATGCCCCTTTCAACTGAGAGTAGGACATCACCTTTATGAGCTTTCCCACATTCACTTTTTTAAAGGGAGATTTTCTAAAGACTATGCTTCAGTTCATAAGGCAAATCTTCTTGCATGAGTAGATACTAAGCAGAGTGGTGCCAGGTGAATGGGAAGGCTAATGTACTTATTATGATGTATATATACAATACTTCATCATTACTTAACAATGATATCAAAATTTAGCATTTTGGACTACACACAGTCAGTCAGGCCTACTATACTGGGCCCTTTATATGCATTATTTCCTTCCATTCACAGTCATCCATGTGAGAGTATATGTGTGAATGTTCTTATCTCTATGCCACATACATACAATGACAAAGAAAAGGTAAATACTTTTCCCAGGGTTCCTCTGGTTTAGGAGCGTTCCATGAGAGTCCCAAGGTAGAATACTAGTAGACAGTTATCCTCTTCTCCCCAGTATGAAGGCCAAACCAGTGGGTTATCAGTGAAGCTTTGATAGGTGTTTGCAGATAGTCTTACACAGTAGTGGTGAGTGTGCATTAATTTTAGCTGACTCGTTTCATGTATTTTGGGATCTTTTACTACCTTTAAAATATGGTGTAAAATTTCTACTATTTAAAAGGGTCCTTAAAGAGAAAGAAGGGGGAAATATCTTTTCTGAAGGATACTGGAAAGAATGGAATCATTTAGCAGTATAATCCTTTAAAATGTTGTGATGAACTCCAAAGAGTCCTAAAAGATCTGGGGCAAATTTGTATTTTGCTGGAGAGTATATAATGCTCATCTCAATCTAAAATTCAGAAAGAATCCAGAGAAGAGCCTGAAGAGCTACTTAAAACTTCTCCAAGTTTTTAATTCCTAATTTAAGAAGCACTATAATTCAGTGACCCTAAAGCTGACTGCCTGTATTCAAATCTAAGATCAACCACTCAGTAAGCCTGATTAGAGCAAGATAGCAACACTCTATAGAGAAGGATATGGCTACCCACTCCACTATTCTTGCCTGGAGAATCCCATGGACAGAGGAGCCTGGCAGGCTACAGTTCACAGGGTCGTAAAGAGTCAGACACGACTATAGCAACTTAGCATGCATGCACCAACACTCTGTCAGCATCGTTTATTCCTCTACAACATGTGGATAATCAAGATATCTATTTTATAGGGTTATTGTTATAAGTTAAAATACATAAAATTCTTAAGATAGGATCAATACCTCACACATAGTAAGAATCATTAAATGTTAGATATGATCCTTATAGGGCTTCCCTGGTGGCTTAGATAGTAAAGAATCTCTGTAGTGTGAGAGACCCTGGTTTGATCCCTGGATCAGGAAAATACCCTAGAGAAGGGAATGGCAATGCCCTCCAGTATTCTGACCCAGAGAATTCCATGGGCAGAGGAGCACAAGTCCATGGGGTCACAAACAGCTGGACATGACTGAGTGACTAACACAACTTAATGACCTTTATAGAAGCTTCAAGGCCTATGAAGAGCTTCAAGAAAAGGCAGCTTCAATTTTTTTTTTTAATGTGGCAGATATTTAGATGCACCAGATTCACAATATCTACTTAAGCTATGACTTAAAAAAATTACTTCAATAAGTATTCTATTTTTTGCTTAAGGACATCAATTTTTTTTTAAGAAAATGACTTCTTAAAAGAAGCTTTCTTAAGCCTGCCTTATTTTTGACTGACTCTGAATCCAGAGAGAAAGCTCAAATGTATGTTCTAAGTTCTTATCATAATAACCTCCTTGTAAATTTCAACTAAATAAAAATGCGTTTATATAAAAAAATGAAAAACAGAAGTAAAAATTATAATTTTGTAATAAATTTTAAATAGATAATGTATATTATTCTACTTTATTGACTGCGTATTAATCAATTATGTTATTACAATATTACTTAACTCACAAATGCCATAATTTATATTAAAAATGTATTTACTCTCAAGTTTTGTTCTATTACTTGAAAATAAGACAATTGCCCATTTTTATAAACAGATATCAGAATATTTTCCAGGAATAAGGTTCTAAAAACTGGAATGCCTTAATTTTTTTTAATTTCTAAATTATTTTCTGAATCATTTGAATTTTGCTAGGCTAGGGGACTGTCCTCTTTCCTATACCCTGACAACACAGAAAGTCTTTTTAAATTCTGGCAATCTTATTCTACGAAAGATTGTAGCAAAGTGCTGCCCCCATTTGGATATATATGACTGAACATGTTTTTCATATTCCCAGTTGTTATATATCAATAGTATATCTAGTATATCCATGTTTTGCTCATTTCTTTATCAGGGCATCTATTTTCCATATTAATTGTGGACAGTTTTTAATTGATTAGGGAGATTAGCCACTGGTCAAATGTTTCATTCATTTTTCCAACAAATTCTTTTTATTTTATTGTTATCAATGGTATTCATAGTAAAATGAGGTAAACTAGTAACATCTACTGAAATCAGGAATATGAAAAATCATTATAATGTTACTTAATACAGCCATTACATCCAAAACACTCGTAAAGAATGCAACATGACATGAAAATCGTTCACATTAATAATATGTGAAATGAATAATCAAAAAATAAAATTAAATATATATTATGACCTCAAAGCTGAAAAACAGAAAGTAGATTTAAGGTGGTAAGGATATACACAAAAATATTGCTTCCTATTATCTCTTGGTGAAGGAGTTATGAATGATTTTTGTCATTCTCTTTATTCTCCTCCCTGGAACAAACATGTGGTTTTAAAAAATTTTATAAACCTATTAGTAAAACCAATCTTTTTCAGTGACCAATCAAGCCAAACATCCAATATAAGAAAAATTGATGCCACTTCAGGATGTACCTCGCTGTGAATGTAATACAGCACTCTACATCTATACAAGATAAACACTTCATCCTAAAAAAACATACTCATCCAAAATGCCAACATGATCACTGTGATGTTAATTAAATTTTATTATGACAATAACAATGGCAAGACTGCAGAGTGAGATTTGATTTAATGTGGAGCGAAAGAGTTTTATTGCAAGATTTGCTTATAGACAGAACCAATTACTATAATCACACTTACATGTTTTTGTCATTAAAAAATAGTACTTTTAAAATATAGTGCATTAAAAGTGGAATAATTTTACATGTCTCTACAATTTGGTCACATTATGACAATGCCGTTAAGTGAAGCATTTAATGAGGAAACTCATGAAAAAGAAAGTAGTTACACTGATTCATTGATTCTAATTCAAAACTTGTCAAGGTTTACAGGACCAAAATAGACTAAACGTTAAGATATTAGTATATGAATACAAAACTTTCCTGAAAGCATCTTCTATTTCAGGCTATATCTGAGATTATTCATCTTTATATTTCAAATTTTCTATATGAAGACTGGTATTATTTATGAATCTTAACTATGAAAAGATATGAGATGAATATTCAATTGCTTAATTATAATTGTCCTGCAGT
This sequence comes from Neotragus pygmaeus, assembly GCA_006410875.1. NCBI lineage: Eukaryota > Metazoa > Chordata > Mammalia > Artiodactyla > Bovidae > Neotragus > Neotragus pygmaeus. Next base: position 199,484 of record SJYV01021415.1, on the reverse strand, counting down.
CAAGCTCATATAGACATGGGAGTATTAAGAGGTTACATTACATATTTTGATACTTGTTTATGATGTAATATGATCTTATACAATTTTGTCATTGGGAATTTTCTCAATGTACTCACCTCCAGTCTAAGGACTGCTAAGTCATGTCTTTTCTGATTTACAATAGAAAAATATAAAAAGCTATGTAACTATTATTCCTTATTTACTAATTTAATAGATATTTACTGGGAGATGATAACACTTCAGTCATTATGCCAGAAGCAACAACTGCAACACTAAACAGAGCTGGTGCCTGCCAGGGGAACTTGCAAGACAGTGAGGCAGGAACAGAAACTTAAGTTAACACAGCATAACTTTGCAGAAAATGTGGTGTACATTTTGATAAAAGGAGTTCAAGGTGCCTTAAAAGCCTACAGTCTATCAGGCAAGAAGCACTTTCAAATAAGTAAATGGCTTTAAGGACTGCGACCAGGCAGGGTTAAGGGTCCATGGGAAGACCATGAAAAAGTCATTTATGGCTGAGGTTAGGTGCTTTTAGAAAGAGGGCAAAACCCTTTTAGTCTGTGCGTGAGTTTCATCTTTCTCCTAAGAGCAATATGAAAGTGTAAAGGTTTTAAGTGGGGAGGAGACATGATTACATTGCAAATCACTCTGGTGCTCAGAGCATTTGGATGAGAATTGGCCAGGAGACTAAGGCAGATTCATGGTGTTCTAGATTGAGTGATGGGAAAGTACTTAGATAAGAGGCTGAACTTGAGAGACACTTACAAAGAAATATCAGTGGAATTTGGTAATTGAGTGAATGTGAGAATAAAACCCAAAGAAAATTCAAGAACGACAGACTGCAGATTTGGGGCCCCAAATCTTTAAGTTATAGATACCTCAAATTGATGGTCACTAAAGATAATCTAATTCCTTAAAAGTATTCTCTTGACTAAATTTTTTATGTCCTTTTAGTGAGTGAGGTCAAACAGTTTAAATCATTGAACAGATTTTTCTTATTAAGTATTTCAGTATACGTTTAATCCAGTAATAGGTTATATAATGGGAAAGGTACCTTAAATTAAGGCATGATGCATTGTTCCCTTTCCTTAGATATTTTAATTTTAAAAATAAAATTTAATTTTTAAAGGCTATACCTAAGTTCAAATTATGTTATTAAAAAAATAGTGGACTGCATTGCTGGAGCTCAAGCTAAACAGCAAAAACACTGACAAATAAAAATAAAATTTTACAAACCAATTTTTACCTGTGTCAAAATATTTTCACCTTACTTTTTATTTGAACAATAATTATTAATCCACTCTTTAATCTTCAAGCTTTCATAAAAAGATACAACTTTTAATAGATAAACTGGTTATTAACCAACTTATGTGTAGAGGTAACTTTTTTTGTTAGAATTATTAGCAGAATCTTTGCAAAATGAATTAACACTTGGATATGCCAGGTGGCATTAGTGGGAAAGAACCCACCTGACAATGCATGAGATATAAGAAACACAGGTTCAATCCCTGGAAAAGGATCCTCTAGAAAGGAAATGGCACCCCATTCTTGTTCTTGCCTGGAGAATCCCACGGAGAGGGGAGCCTGGAAGGCTACAGTCCATAGAGTCCCAAAGAGTTGGACTTGACTGAAGTGATTTAGCACTATGCACATACACACTACAACCTAAAAGTTCAAAAAGTTAACTGAATTTTAAGCCACTGAGTAACTAGAGAAAATTATGATTTCAATTCTAGAGATCAGTTGAGTTCAGTTGCTCAGTTGTGTCTGACTCTTTGCAATCCCATGAACTAACTACAGCATGCCAGGCCTCGCTGTCCATCACCAACTTAAGGAGCATTCCCAAACTCATATCCATTGAGTCAGTGATGCCATCCAACCATCTCATCCTCTGTTGTCCACTTCTCCTCCAGCCCTCAATCTTTCCCAACATCGAGTCTTTTCAAATGAGTCAGCTCTTTGCATCAGGTTGCAAAGTATTGGACTATCAGTTACAACATCAGTCCTTCCAATGAACACCCAGGTCTGATCTCCTTTAGGATGGACTGGTTGGATCTCCTTGCAGTCCAAGGGGCTCTCAAGAGACTAATCCAATTATACAGTTCAAAAGCATCAATATTTTGGTGCTCAATTTCTTTATAGTCCAACTCTCACATCGCTATATGACTACTGGAAAAACCATAACCTTTACTAGATGGACCTTTTTTGGCAAAGTAATGTCTCTGCTTTAGAATATGCTGTCTAAGTTGGTCATAACTTTCCATTCAAGGAGTAAGCATCTTTTAATTTCATGGCTGCAATCACCATCTACAGTGATTTTGGAGCCCAGAAAAATGAAGTCAGCCGCTGTTTCCCCATCTCTTTCCCATAAAGTGATGGGACCAGATGCCATGATCTTCGTTTTCTGAATGTTGAGCTTTAAGCCAACTTTTGCACCCTCCTCTTTCACTTTCATCAAGAGGCTCTTTAGTTCCTCTTCACTTTCTGCCATAAGGGTGGTGTCATTTGCATATCTGAGGTGATTGATATTTCTCCCAGCAATCTTGATTCCAGCTTGTGCTTCTTCCAGCCCAGCATCTCTCATGACGTACTCTGCATATAAGTTAAATAAGCAGGGTGACAATATACAGCCTTGACTTACTCCTTTTCCTATTTGGAACCAGTCTGATGTTCCATGTCCAGTTCTAACTCTTGCTTCCTGACCTGCATACAGGTTTCTCACGGAGCAGGTCAGGTGGCCTGCTATTCTTCCACAGTTTATTGTGATCCACACAGTCAAAGACTCTGGCATAGTCAATAAAGCAGAAATATATGTTCTTGTGGAACTCTCTTGCTTTTTTGATGATCCAGCAGATGTTGGCAATTTGATCTCTGGTTCCTGTGCCTTTTCTAAAACCAGCTTGAACATATGGAAGTTCACAGTCCATGTATTACTGAAGCCTGGTTTGGAGAATTTTGAGCATTACTTTACTAGCCTGTGATATGAGTGCAATTGTGCGGTAGTTTGAGCATTCTCTGGCATTGCCTTTCTTTGGGATTGGAATGAAAACTGACCTTTTCCAATCCTGTGGCCACTGCTGAGTTTTCCAAATTTGCTGCATACTGAGTGCAGCACTTTCACAGCACCATCTTTTAGGATATGAAATAGCTCAACTGGGATTCCATCATCTTCACTAGCTTTGTTTATCGTGATGCTTCCTAAGGCCCACTTGACCTCACATTCCAGGATGTCTGGCTCTAGGTGAGTGATCATACCATCATGATTATCTGGGTCATGAAGATCTTTTTTGTACAGTTCTGTGTATTCTTGCCACCTCTTCTTAGTATCTTCTGCTTCTGTCATGTTCATACTCTTTCTGTCCTTTATGGATCCCATCTTTGCATGAAATGTTCCCTTGGTCTAATTTTCTTGTAGAGATCTCTAATCCTTCCCATTCTATTGTTTTCATCTTTTTTTTGCACTGATCACTGAGGAAGGTTTTATCTCTCCTTGCTATTCTTTGGAACTCTGCATTCAAATGGGTATATCTTTCCTTTTCTCCTTTGCTTTTCACTTCTATTTTTTTCACAGCTATTTGTAAGACCTCCTTAGACAGTCATTTTGCTTTTATGCATTTCTTTTTCTTGAGGATGGTCTTGATCCCTGTCTCCTGTATAATGTCACAGACCTCTGTCCATAGTTCATCAGGCACTCTGTTTATCAGATCTAGTCCCTTAAATCTATTTCTCACTTCCACTGTATAGTCATAAGGGATTTGATTTAGGTCGTACTTGAATGGTTTAATGGTTTTCCCCACTTTTGTCAATTTAAGTCTGAATTTGGCAATAAGGAGTTCATGATTTGAGCCACAGTCAGCTCCCGTACTTGTTTTTGCTGACTGTATAGAGCTTCTCCATCTTTGGCTGCCTAGAATATAATCAATCTGATTTTGCTGTCAACCATGTCCATCTGTAGAGTCTTCTCTTGTGTTGTTGGAAGAGGATGTTTGCTATTACCAGTGCTTTCTCTTGGCAAAACTCTATTAGTCTTTGCCCTGCTTAATTCCACATTCCAAGGCCAAATTTGCCTGTTACTCCAGGTGTTTCTTGACTTCCTACTTTTGCATTCCAGTTCCCTATAATGAAAAGAATATCTTTTGGGGGGGGGGGGTGTTAGTTCTTAAAGGTCTTGTAGGTCTTATACAACCATTCAGCTTCTTCAGCATTACTGAAACTAGTTATAAGAGTATCCATCTGTTAAGCATTTATCTTAAAAATTAATCATGAATATCATTCTTTACCCATTGTCTTTGGACTCATTTTTGTTCTCAGTAGACAGAGCACCTCAGGATTAGACATGGATCCCAGTCACAACTCTATCATTATTAGCTGTGCAATCTTAGATAAGACTTAACCAGTAATTTAGTCATAAAGTTCTTTATTTATAAAATATCAAGTTTTCCTCAGAGAGTCATTGTGAGGATCGGTCAAGACTATATTTGAATCAGCTATATGTATAAATACACCAGCTCTTTTTTTGGATTTCCTTCTCATTGAGTTCACTACAGAATACAAAGTACAGTTCCCTAGGTTAATACAGTAGTTTCTCATCAGTTATCTATTTTATAGACAGTATGAAATGTATATATGTCAATGCCAACCTCCCAATTTGTCCCATCACTCTTAGGACTTTCTCCTTTGGTATCCATATATTCATCTCTACATCTGTGTCTCTATTTTTTTCTTGCAAATAATACCATTTATACCATTTTTTTATTGATTCCACACATAGCCATTAATACATATTTGTTTTGTTTTTCTTTCTGACTTACATCACACTGTATGATAGTCTATAAATCCACCACATCTCCTCAAGTGACACAGTTTTGTTCCTTTCACAGCTGAATCATGTTTCACTGTATATATGTACCACATCTGCTTTATATACTCCTCTGTTGATGGATGCTTAGGTTGCTTCCACGTCCTGGCTATTGTAAATAGTTCTACAATGAGGGGTGCATGTATCTTTTTTTTTTTTTTTTGAATTACAGTTTTCCCTGGGTATATGCCCAGGAGCAGGATTGTTCAGTTACATGGAAGCTCTATTTTAAGTTTTTTAAGGAACTTCCATCCTGTTTAGTTTTAAAGGAACTTCTATTGTGGCCATGTTAATTTACATTCCCATCAACAGTGAAGAGGGCTCCCTTTTCTCCACACCCATTTCAGCATTTATTGCTCACTGATTTTTTCGGTGGTGATCATTCTAACTGGTCCCATCACTTCATGGCAAATAGATGGGGAAACAGTGGAAACAGCGACAGACTATTTTGGGGCTCCAAAATCACTGCAGATGGTGACTGCAGCCATGAAATTAAAAGACACTTGCTCTTTGGAAGAAAAGTTATGACCAACCTAGACAGCATATTAAAAAGCAGGGACATTACTTTCCCAACAAATGTCTATCTAGTCAAAGCTATGGTTTTCCCAGTAGTCACATATGGATGTGAGAGTTGGACTATAAAGAAAGCTGAGCACCAAAGAATTAATGCTTTTGAACTGTGGTGTTGGAGAAGACTCTTGAGAGTCCTTGAAATGCAAGGAGATCCAACCAGTCCATCCTAAAGGACATCAGTCCTGGATATTCATTGGAATGACTGATGTTGAAGTTGAAACTCCAATACTTTGGCAATCTGATGTGAAGAGCTGACTCATTTGAAAAGACCCTGATGCTGGGAAAGATTGAGGGCAGGAAGAGAAGGGACGGCAGAGGATGAGATGGCTGGGTGGCATCACCAACTCAATGGACATGAGTTTGAGTAAACCCCTGGGAGTTGGTGATGGACAGGGAGGCTTGGTGTGCTACAGTCCATGGGGTTGTAAAGAGTCAGGCAAGACTGAGTAACTGAACTAAACTGATTCTAACTAGTGTGAGGTGATACCTCATTGTAGCTTTGATCTGTGTTGCTCTAATAATTAGTTGAGCATCTTTTCATGTGTTTGCTGGCCATCTGTATGTCTTCTTTGCAGAAATGTCTAATCATGTCTTCCACCTATTTTTTCAATTAGGTTGTTATATATATATGTGTGTGTGTGTGTATATATATATATATATATATATTGAGTTGCCTTTCACAATTTTCTTTTCTTTTCCTGAGTTGTAATTTCATAGCATTGTGGTCAGAAAAGATGCTTGATATGATGTCAATTTTCTTAAATTTACCGAGGCTTGATTTGTGACCCAAGATGTGATTTATCCTGGAGAATTGTTTCTGTGCACTTGAGAAGAAAGTGTATTCTGTTGTTTTCAGATGGAATGTCTTATACTATCAATTGAGTCTACATGGTCTAATGTGTAATCTAAGGCTTGTATTTCCTTATTAATTTTCTCTCTGGAATGATCTATTCATAATAGGAGTGTTAAAGTCCCTCACTATTACTGTGTTACTGTGATTTCCCCTTTTATGGCTATTAGCATTTGTATGTCAGATGGTCCTCAACTATTTTCATTTTTTTACCTTTACTCTGCTCCTTGGCAGTTATTCCAATCATTCCAGTTTCCAACTCACTTATCTGTTCTTCTACTGCAGCTTTTCTTCTATTGATTCCTTCCAGTGTGTTTTTCATTTCAGTTATTGTGTTGTTCATCACTGATAGTTTGCTCTTCAGTTCCTCTAGCTCTTTGTTAAACATTTCTCATTTTTCAGTCCATGCCTCCACTCTGTTTCCGAAATCTTGGATCATCTTTACTAGCACAACTCTGAACTCTATTTCAGGTAGATTGCCTATTTCCTCTTCATTTATTTGTCTTTTGCATTTTCACCTTGCTTCTTTATCTGCAACATAGTTCTCTATTATCTCATTTTGTCTGACTTACTAAGGCTATGGTCTCCTTTCTGCAAGCTGCAGGTCATAGTTCCTCTTGATTCTGTTGTCTGTCCCCTGGTAAATGAGGTTGGTCCAGGGGCTTAAACAGGCTTCCTTGTGGGAGATACACCTGCCTGCGCTCTGGTAGGTGGAACTGATGCGCAGGGTCACATGAGGTGTCTGGCACTGGAGCCTTCAGGCAGTTGTGTGGAGCTGGGTCTTGGTTTTAAGGTTGATACCTCCAGAAGAGCAGCCTCAGATTAATATTCCTTGGGCCAAGTTATTATCTGCTGGTCCAGCATGCTGGACTCAGTACTCCAACCCCAGAGGCCCCACCCTGACTCCTGGCTGGGGAATGAAGAGCTCACAAGTCACACAGCAGGGCCAGAGAAAAAGAAAAAAAGCGGGGTTGGGGGGCGGGGAACAGACAAAATATAAGACAAGTAGTAAAACAGACAAATAGCAACAATACACCTAAAAAACAGTAAGAAATAAGACACACAAACTAAATCCAAGACAAATGATAAAAATAAGGCGAAACAGAAACAAACAAGTGGAAAGAAAAGTTAAAAAAAAAGTCAAAAATAAAAACAATCAGTAAAGACTAAACTAACAAAAATAAAGAATAAAAAATAAAAACAGAAAGCAAACGAGAAAAAAAGAAAAAATAGTTTAAGTATGATATGTTACTTACAGTATGTTAGGTAAATAAAAGTAGACGAAAATTGGAAGTGAAGGGAGATAGAAAGTATGCATTTGAAGATAGTGTGTGCAGTTTTATATAGGACAGTCTGGAAAGGCTTCAGTAGGAAGAATAATATTTAACTAAAGATCTGAAGGAGGTGAGGATATGTTCTCAAAATTAATTGCACAAATTTATTTCCCTCTATAGGCTAAGATCTCCAGGGTTAAGGACTACACTTAATCATTTTAGTATGCCAGCATCTAGAACAGGAATTTCGATGTAGAAAGAACTTAGCAAGTATTCACAGAAAGAAAAACCTCAGGTATCATAAAGATCAGTTGTCTTTCAACTACACTTGGTTCTTTATTTCAGAATATTATTGAGGTTGAATATAATGTTGACTTAAATCGGCAGCATACCTAAAACTTCCTACACTCTCGTTGTTAAACTATTGAATTTAACAGGGGTATGATTTTCCAAATGTTACATCATAGGAATATGATATTTCCAATTCAGAGGTCAGATGAAGAAATCTAAATCCTAAGAAAGTTGTGGGACAAGTCATAGGCCACTCACAGTATGAACTGATGAATCCTCTAAATCTATATCTTCACAACACAAAAAGGATGAAGCCCTAAGTGAATATGCTTGATCAGTTTCTATCTATCCTACTTCTGATCTTGTTCCAGGTCTTAAGCTTATTTAAGTATCCCACAGTATGATTAACAGATCACTCATAGGAGTCTGAGCAGTTTCACATAGAGCTAGATAACTTATACCTGTGGCAAAAGACTAAGTTTAAGTTGTTTTTGCCATCAAACACCTGTCAGCATAATACTTCATGTCTTAGTAAATCACTGTAAAAAAAAGAACTCCCTGAGAGTCAAAAGCAACCTATACAAAAGCAGGTTTCACTTTGGACTTAAAATAGAACGGCAGACACCTAACTAGCATGACTGAGTCAGTCTGGGAGGATGAAATGGCCAATTTCTTGGTGCAAAATGAAAATAGCATATATGGCTGAGGCCATATTAGGGACCAAATTACTACTACTCATGTGCTGTTACAAACTGCAGATAAAAGACAATTACATGTATTATACTTATCTATTTTTCATTATAAGGACTAAATGATTTAAGATTACAGGAAAGCTAAACTGAATAGAGTACAGGACAGATACATTAATGAAAAATTTACTTTTTGTTGCTCACTGTTAAAAACCTTTCAGAAACTCATCATAGACTAAGAACTAACTCTGGTTTGTCATTTTGGATAATGTACTTGTGAGTGCATTGATTATTGGTTCTAAAGATACCAATACTAGCATTACAAGTCCTTCGGTAATTCTCCATTACCACCAAGAAAAAGTCCAAACTCCTTAGATGAGACATAAAGGACTTTGTGGGTCTTCTCTCCCTCTCCACACATTCCAGACCCTCCCGTTCACAGTTCTCTGCAGTTTCCCAAACATGCCATGCTTTCAACACCTACTCTACTTTCTTTACAATATATTCCTTTTTTTTTTTTTGCACAATTTGCTCTCCCTCACCTCCTACCTGGGCAAATTCCTCTAAAATAGTCACCTTTATTTGGAAGCCTTCCTGAATCCCAAGGAACACGCCTCCTGAATTATTAATAGCACTTCTTCCTCTTCTAAATTCTATTACTGCTGAGCTTATCACACTGCATTAAAAAAAAAAATCCACTGGACTAAAACTTCTGAGGAAAGTGTCTTATTCATGTTTAAAAAAAAAAAAACAAGAATACTGAGTTGAGCATATGAATATCAAATAAAAATAACAGAAACTACCAAGTATTGGATGTTTAATAATTGTTAAGTATTCTATGGTCAAGAAACTGAGGGCACAGTTGAATTTCTGTAACTTGTCAAAAATTACAAACCTAAGTGACAAAGACAGGATTTGAACCCAAACACTCTGATTTCAAAGTTGATGCTCTTCACAACTAACCTACAGATACTTCTTGAATATATGTGTATATGTGTGTTTTTAAGTAAATTAATAAATAGGCATATTTCTCAATATGTACTACATATATTTACTCATATGTATACATAAAACACTTTTAATAATAAACTCTAAGCAGCAAAACTAAGTTACATCAGTGAATTAGAAGTTTTTATAAAAGGCCATCTGATATCCTAGAATTTGTCTTCTTTTCCTCAATATATTATAGATTTTATGTATTAAGCTGTGTGTTAAGGAAATATATTTATCATCATGATGAATGACACACATATCATTACCATAAAACTTGGTAAAATTTAAAATTTATGCCCAAGGTCTACAATATAAGGTTTGCAAAATAATTTGCTTATGACAATTATCTGAATATGTGTTTTATTTAGAAGAACAAAAATATATGCTTATACATATAGTAACCTAATATTTTCAGTAATAGTATATTACATTCTGAAAAGTTTTCTTTAATTCAATATTTTCTCATGATTTCAAATTTTATGCACAATAGAATCACTTTTGACCAAAAATGTGTCAGTATCATGTGCTTCTCCTAAAGCAAAAGTTTCAGGACCCAGCAGAATTTCAACATGTGCTCTATGCCTTCTGGCATAACAACTGACAAAGCTCTAGACAGTGACTCTCTATCTGCCTAGGTCACAGGTAAGGACAATGACAACATGAAGCAGAGCACCCAGCTATTTCTCACTGTACTTTTAATATGAGAAATAAATCTGATGTTTCAAAGTCCTCAAGATTTGTTGGTTCTTTCTTACCGTGGTATAATTTAGCCTATCCTAATGAAACTTTACATTTAGGTATAATTGTGTATCTATAAGTATGTCTATTTCAGAAATTGTGTTAGCACAAGAACTGGCAGCTCTCTACTTCAGGTACAATGTAAAAATACATCCAAGGTAAAACAGTGATGATTAGTCTGGAAAGTATGATGACCAAAGGGTTTTGCTTATCACACACTCACGTGGAGAATTCATTATGTATTTTTGCTATTAAATTTGTGGAACAAGTTGCTGGATCCACTGCATTGACACCATGAAGCACATTCATCAGTCTCCAACATGATGATAAATCACTGAATGATACAACCAAAATGTTGATCATTATGGCTCAGTAACAAATGTACAACAAAGTCTGTGCTCTCACAAGACATCACGCCAGACACAAATTTCACAGTGGAATGATTATTCAGACTCAGCATCGCAGCACTGTGAAGTCTAAATTCACGTGTTCAAATTATTGACATAAACACTGAAATAAATCCTGTATTCATCTACAGAAAACAACAGATATGAAATAGTTTGTTAGATGCTAAAGAAACCTCCTGGACTAGTGAATTATAAAATCTGAAAGAAATGACTGTGTTCTATTTGGTTTTCTGGATTTTCAACCATTAAATGCTGTACTATGCTGTGCTTAGTCGCTCAGTCATGACCAACACTTTGTGACTTCATGGACTATAGCCTGCCAGGCTCCTCTGTCCCTGGGGATTCTCCAGCAAGAATACTGGAGTGGGTTGCCATGTCCTCCTCCAGGGGATCTGCCCAACCCAGGGTTTCAAACCCAGGCCTCCCACATTGCAGGCAGAGTCTTTACCATCTGAGTCACCAGGGAAGCCTCAACTATTGAATGAAGTGAAGTGAAAGTCACTCAGTCATGTTCGACTCTTTGCGACTCTTGAATAAGTTTGTATAATTATTATGAAAGAAGCAAGACATTTTACACAGCCATACAATACAATTACTAAAAGATTACATTAAAATGATTTTTATTAAGAAATATATGATAAGAATCACTGTGATTGATTGTGAAAACTGTATAATATATTTATGGATTCACTGGTTAAAGTGGGGGTCAGGGTTAGAAAGTCAAGAATAATAATAAACACACTCTAGTGCACAAAATACATGAAATTTCATAGTGTTTGTTTGAGAATAATTGCAAATGGGGGGAAAGTTTTATTTTTTTAAGAAACTATCATTGAGAAGGTAAACTTAAATTAAGAAAATATGGAACCCACATATGGATTTCTTCTCAGAAAATTCTATTTTTATTTTCTCATTTGTTTTATGCTGGAAAATCCTGAAATGTATTTAATGTTTGTTTTAAATTATGTAAAGATCTATCTACAACACAAATTGCATGTGTAGTCTCACTAAATAATATCATCCTCTCATTTTATTTTCACCTAAGTCTAAGAATGTGTGTGAGCATGTGTGTTAGTCACTCAGCCATGTCTGACTCTTTGAAACCTCATGTAATGTAGCCTAGCTTCTCTGTCCATGGAATTCTCCAGGCAAGAATACTAGAGTAGGCAGCCATTCCTTCTCCAGCAGATATTCCCAACCCAGGAATCAAAACTGGATCTCCGACATTGCAGGCAGATTGTTTACCATCTCAGCCATCTGGGAAGCCCCAAGTCTAAGAGTAATGTAAGGTAAGAATTCTGCTTTTTTAAAAAAATAATAATAATAACAAAAGTGGTATGTATATAAGCCAAAAAATAAAAGTGAAATTTAGTATAACAGTATCAAGACCATACCCAAGAAAAAGAAACACAAAAAAAGCAAAATGGCTGGCTGAGGAGGCCTTACAAATAGCTGTGAAAAGAAGAGAAGTAAAAAGCAACGGAGAAAAGGAAAGAAATACCCATTTGATATAAATTTATTTATTTTAATTGGAGGTTAATTACTTTACAATATTGTATTGGTTTTGCCATACATCAACATGAATCTGCCATGGGTGTACACGTATTCCCCATCCTAAACCCTCCTCCCACCTCCCTGTACCATCCCAAATTTATATTAAAAAAAAAAAAGGGAATACCCATTTGAATGCAGAGTTCCAAAGAACAGCAAGGAGGATAAGAAAGCCTTCTTCCGTGATCAGTGCAAAGAAACAAAGGAAAACAATAGAATGGGAAAGACCAGAGATCGCTTCAAGAAAATTAGAGATATCAACAGAATGTTTCATGCAAAGATGGGCTCAATAAAGGACAGAAATGGTATGGACATGACAGAAGCAGAAGATATTAAGAAGAGGTGGCAAGAATACACAAAAGAACTGTACAAAAAAGATCTTCATGACCCAGATAATCACAATGGTGTGATCACTCACCTAGAGCCAGACATCCTGGAATGTGAAGTCAAGTGGGCCTTAGGAAGCATCACTACGAACAAAGCTAGTGGAGATGATGGAATTCCAGTGGAGCTATTTCAAACCCTGAAAGATGATGCTGTGAAAGTGCTGCACTCAATACGTCAGCAAATTTGGGAAACTCAGCAGTGACCACAGGACTGGAAAAGGTCAGTTTTCATTCCAATCTCAAAGAACGGCAATGCCAAAGAATGCTCAAATAACTACACAATTGCACTCATATCACACGCTAGTAAAGTAAGGTCCAAAATTCTCCAAGCCAGGCTTCAGCAATACACGAACCGTGAACTTCCACATGTTCATTCTGGTTAAAGAGAAGGCAGAGGAACCAGAGATCAAATTGCTAACATCTGCTGGATCATGGAAAAAGCAAGAGAGTTCCAGAAAAACATCTATTTCTGCTTTATTGACTATGCCAGTGTGATCTATTTCTGCTTTATTGACTATTGACTGTGTGATCACAAAAAACTGTGGAAAATTCTGAGAGAGATGGGGATACCAGACCACCTGACCTGCCTCTTAAGAAACCTGTATGCAGGTTAGGAAGCAAGAGTTAGAACTGGACATGGGACAACAGGCTGGTTCCAAACAGGTAAAGGAATATGTCAAGGCTGTATATTGTCACCCTGCTTATTTAACTTATATGCAGAGGACATCATGAGAAATGATGGGCTAGAAGAAGCACAAGCTGGAATCAAGATTGCCAGGAGAAATATCAATAACCTCAGATATGCAGATGACACCACCCTTATGGCAGAAAGTGAAGAGGAACTAAAGAGTCTCTTGATAAAAGTGAAAGAAGAGAGCACAAAAGTTGGCTTAAAGCTCAACATTCAGAAAACAAAGATCATGGCATCCGGTCCCATCACTTCATAGCAAATAGACGGGGAAACAGTGGAAACAGTGGCTGACTTTATTTTTCTGAACTCCAAAATCACTGTAGATGGTGATTGCAGCCATGAAATTGAAAGACTCTTGCTCCTTGGAAGGAAAGTTATGACCAACCTAGAGAGCATATTAAAAAGCAGAGACACTACTTTGTCAACAAAGGTTAGTCAGATCAAGGCAGCTATGGTTTTTCCAGTGGTCATGTATGGATGTGAGAGTTGGACTATAAAGAAGGCTGAGTGCCAAAGAATTGATGCTTTTGAACTGTGGTATTGGAGAAGACTCTTGAGAGTCCCTTGGACTGCAAAGAGATCCAACCAGTCCATCCTAAAGGAGATCAGTCCTGGGTGTTCATTGGAAGGACTGATGTTGAAGATGAAACTGCAATATTTTGGCCACCTGATGCGAAGAGCTGACTCATTTAAAAGACCGTGATGCTGAGAAAGACTGAGGGCAGGAGGAGAAGGGGATGACAGAGGATGAGATGGTTGGATGGCATCACCAACTCAAGGACATGGGTTTGGGTAGACTCTGGTAGTTGGTGATGGATAGGGAGGCCTGACATGCTATGGTTCATGGGGTCACAAAGAGTCAGACACGACTGAGCGACTGAACTTAGTGAACTGCCTGACTGACTGATGTACTACTAGCAGTTACATATTCTCCCAAATCATAATTAGTTTGGTGCAAAAGTAATTGCAGTTTTGCACTGTTCAACTTTGCCATTTGATACTGGAATACATACTTAAATAATATACATCATTTTAATGCATAATTCCTGCTTTTTTTTGCTAATGATTTATTACTTGTTCATTTTATATTTATTTTAGACTATAGAAATGATGTTAGACAAAAAGCAAATCTGAGCATCTTTTAAAATTTCAATTCAAAATGGGTTTAAAGGACCAAAGGCAACTCACAACATCAACAACACATTTGGCCCAGGAACTGCTAATGAATGAACAGTGCTTGCTGGTTCAAAAAGTTCTGCAAAGGAGACAAGAGCCTTGAAGATGAGGTGTACAGTGGCCAGCCATCAAAAGTTAACAAAGACTAATTGAGAGGATTATCAAAACTGATCCTCTTATAACTACATGAGAAGTTACTGAAGAATTTATTGTCTATCATATTACAGTTGTGCAACATGTGAAGCAATTTGAAAGGATGAAAAAGCTTGATAAGTGGATGCCTCATGCACCGACTGAAAATCCAAAAAAATGTTGTCTTGAACTGTTGTTGACATTATCTTGAAGTGTCATCTTTTCTTACTGTATGCAACAACAAAGAACTATTTCTCAATTGGATTGTGACGTGTGGTGTAAAATGGATTTTATATGACAACCAGTGATGACCAGCTCAGTGGCTGGATGGTGAAGAAGCTCCAAAGCACTTCCCAAAGTCAAACTTTCACCCAAAAAATGTCATGGTCACTGTTTGGTGGTCTGCTACACATCTGATCCACTATAGCTTTCTGAATCCCAATGAAACCATTATTGCTGAGAAGCATGCCCAGCAAATCGATGAGATGCACTGAAAACTGCAACACCTGTAGCCAGCACTGGTCAACAGAAAAGGCCCAGTTCTTCTCCATGACAACACCCAATCATACTTTGCACAACCAACACTTCCAAAGTAGAATGGACCGGGCTACAAATTTTGCCTCATCCACCATATTCACCTGACCTCTCACCAACAAACTACCACTTCCAAGCATCTCGATAACTTTTTGCAGAGAAAATGCTTCCACAACCAGCAGGAGGCAGAAAATGCTTTCCAAGAGTTCCTCGAATCCTGAAGCACAGATTTTTATGCTATAGAAATAAATAAACTTATTTCTCACTGTCAAAAATGTGTTGGTTGCAATGGTTCCTATTTTGAATAATAAAGATGTGCTTGAGCCTAGCTATAATGAATTAAAATTAACAGTCCAAAATCACAATTACTTTTTCATCAACCTAATATTTCCTTTAAGATTATGACACTTAAACTGTTCTTGTATTGACTGCATTGTGTGTTTCTAGCATGTACACAAAACGCACATTTATCCTTACAGTCATACATTCACAAGATAATTTAATATTGAGTAATTGTTAGCCTCAAAGTAATGAAGCACATATACATTCTCTGATGATCAACATTTTTTTAAATTGACACTTTAAGTACTAGGTTTGGCAAATGTTTTACAATGCTATCGACCAAATTTGCATCAAAACAAATTATAACATTTCAGTCTTAAAAGTTGTAATATAAAAGAGAAATTTTAAGTAAAATAATTTAAACTATTTTTTAAAACCTCTTGGTTTTTAAGGTAAAATAAGCACAACCAAAGTTATTTAATACTTGAAATATACAATGTTATCTAAATAGCTAGAATTCAGAAAAAGTAATCAATACATTTAAAAATTAAGTTAATAGATTAAGATATAAACAAAAGTTTTAAAATTTATTCCTATTCTGTTCGTTTCAAAGTTACATTTTTCAGTGGTAGGACCAATAAATTTGATTAAAAGTAGTATTTAAATGATGCAGCTAAAAAAAAAAAAAGATGCTGCTTACCAAATTCAATTATATCATGTTTAGAGTATAACTTTGTTCTATAAGGAGGATTCCTACAAATTTTAGAAATATCTAAGAGAAAAATTTGTGAAACCAAAAATTAGAAACACATATTGGCATATATGGGGCTTCCCCCATAGCTCAGTTGGTAAAGAATCTGCCTACAATGCACAAGACCTGGGTTTAATTCCTCCGTCAGAAAGATCACCTGGAGAAGGAAGTAGCTACCCATTCCAGTATACTTACCTGGAGAATACCATGGACAGGGGTGTCTGGCGGGCTACTATCCACAGGGTTTCAAAAGTCGCACACGACTTAGTGACCAAACCACTAACACTGGCATATATAAAGATATTACATCAAAATACTCAACAAAAAGATTGTAATGTACAAAAGATGATAAACAATGTACAAAAAGATTATTACTGTAATTATTTTGATAACTAAGCCTTGGAAATGATGGCCTCTCTCTTTTTCAGGCTCACGCTCTTACATTTTCTCTCTCATCGTGCTAACACCAATTTCTAAAGTCCTCAGCTTTGGTTCAAAGAGAGGGGAACAGAAAAGTTCTTTCTTGATTGGTGAGGAGCTAGTGCTGCAGTGCTCACAACTTATCAATTTGCAGTGATTCTTTGCTCCTAAGTACTTTCATAAGCTCAACAAGGAAGAAATATTTCCTCTTTCCCCCTACCACTTTAGTTTGGATTTTCTTACCCAAAGCTCCTCCAATAAGGATGAATTCCAGAAAAACATCTGCTTCTGCTTCATTGACTATGCTAAAGCCTTTGATTGGATCACAACAAACTGTAGAAAAATCTTAAAGAGATGGGAATACCAGACCACCTTACCTACCTTCTGAGAAATCTAACTGACTGGTTCAAAATTGGGAAAGGAGTACATCAAGGCTGTATATTGTCACCCTGCTTATTTAACCTATGTACAGAGTACATCATGCAAAATACAAGGCTGAATGAAGCTCCGCATGGAATCAAGACTGCTAAGAGAAGTATCAGTAACCTCAGATATGCAGATGACATCATCCTATTGGCAGAAGCCAAAGAGGAACTAAAGAGCCTCTTGATGAAGGTGAAAGAAGAGAGTGAAAAAGCTGGCCTAAAACTCAACATTCAATACAAAGATCATGGCAACTGGTCCCATTACTTCAAGGCAAATAGCTGGGCATGGGAACATGGGAACAGTGACAGACTTTATTTTCTTGGGCTCCAAAATCACTGCAGTGAGTGACAGAAGCCATGAGATTAAAAGATGATTGCTCCTTGGAAGAAAAACTGTGACAAATCTAGACAGTATATTAAAAGGCAGAGATATCACTTTGCCAACAAAGTTCTGTACAGTCAAAGTTATGATTTTACAGTAGTCATGTATGGATGTGAGAACTGAACCATAAGAATTGATGCTTTCAAACTGTGGTGCTGGAGAAGACTCTGAGAGTCCCTTGGGCAGCAAGGAGATGAAACCAGTCAATCCTAAAGGAAATCAACCCTGAATATTCATTGGAAAGACTGATGCTGAAGCTGAAACTCCAATACTTTGGCCACCTGTTGTGTGTGTTAGTCGCTCAGTCGTGTCCAACTCTGTGACCCCATGGACTGTAGCCCACAAGGCTCCTCTGTCCATGCAATTCTCCAGGCAAGAACACTGGATTGTGTTGCCATTTCCTTCTCCAGGGGATCTTCCTGACCCAGGAATTGAATCCAGGTCTCCGCACTGCACGTGAGTGCTTACTGTCCAAGCCACCAGGGAAGCCCATGATGCAAAGCCCTTGATGGCTGGCCACCTGATGTGAAGAGCCAACTCACTGCAAAAGACTCTGATGCTGGTAAAGGCTGAGGGTAGGAGGACAAGGGGGCAAAAAAGATGAGATAGTTGGATGGAATCATTGACACAATGGGCATGAATTTGAGCAAAATCTGAGAGATAGTGAAGGGAAGGGACACAGACAAGGAAGCTGGTGTGCTGGAATCCATGGGACTGCAAACAGTCAGACACAACTGAACAACAACCTGAAGTTCCCCTGACAAGATAAATGCAACATTCTTACTCACTAATTATCCTGTAGTATCTGCAGCTTCTAGACTACAATGATGCCACACCAGCTCTCTCTCATAAATTCTCATCAGGTCCGTGGGAAAGACTTATTTTTTTTTAACTAAAGATCTACTATAAAGTCCAACACAATTTTGTTTTGGTCTCTCTGAAATCAAGGTAATTATTCAGCCTTTCTCTCACATACCTGGTCCTCCATATCATTCAAACTGAGAAACCCAATCTTTGGTTTGTTTAAAAGCACACACATGGAGAGAATTACACACACACTCATGCCACTTTGGAAGATGTGGGAATAGAAATCACAGTACACGAGAAACTCTATTTGTAAATCTTCAAATTCCTCCTTAATTTTGGTAAAGTGTTTAAGAATCCTAATACTAGTTTTTCCCTTTATTTATTTTTTCATATCAATCATGATAATCTTGTAGTTTGGAATGCTGTTCCTCTTGTCTTCAGGTCTCAGCTAATACTTCCATTCCATTCCACACACATTCCATTCCAAATGTATTCAATTACATAGGTCATACAAAATGAGGTAACTTTCATTTTACAAAACAGCTTAAAATGCATTTATCAACCATGTTACTGCATAGATCATAAAGTTTCCAGCCCATTATTGCCAAGTTTTGTAATCTACATCAATCTGATGAACAGGAGAATTCCCTCTGTGCTACTTTATGATATGTATGTACAGACTGAAGCAAAGGGTATTTTTAGAGTGTTTAAAGGAAGCAAAGTCCTTGCACACCTAGCCACTCACTTACTCATGATTCCAAATAAGTGAAAGAGTTAAACACACACACATATCTAACCATATCATTAGAAATAACTCATAATATTAAATAGTCTCCAATGTATATCCCCTTAAGTCAACTGGATAAGCCATTTTTACTTACATTCAATTTAATTATGAACATCATAGTTAACAGTGATTGGAAGAAATACAGCTGTAAAGCAGGCATATGGTTTGTATACCCTGTTTGATCTATGCTAGCTAATGGAAAGGATCTACTCAATTTTAAAATCCAGTAACACAAACAATATGGAGGCCACACAATGTAACATAAAGAGTCCTGTGTTTGAAATGACTATCTAGTCCAGGCCTCTATTTCTATTTTTCATATTATTTACACTGTCTAATAGATATTACCAAATTATTTTAATAAGAACTTACTTATATAGGTATGCACACATATGTGCATTCATAGACAACACACAAAACCTCACTTATCTTCTGCTGATAATACATTATCTATCGTGATTGTTTTAAAAAAATTTAGTAAAGCAATAGTGTTCTCCAAGATAACTCATAATGTCAGAAATCAGGTAAGTTTATTTAATCTTTAGATTCTTAGTTATTTTCATCTGTGACATAGGGATAAAATGCCAGTTTTCTTCTTTCCAGAGTTGTTAGGATATGATGAAATAATTTATGTGAAAAGGCTCCATAAAGTGGTATAAACAGATAAGCTTATTTTGTCACAGTTCTAAACATATACATTTATACACACAACCCCCCAAATTTAAAAACAAACTTGTAGTATTTCATAGGACTTCATCTCTGAAATCTCTTGACTGCTATTAAAGATGCATTAAATTTCAACAGCAACCTGCTTTACCACTAAATATCACCACTTAAAGTACTTTATGTAAAGGAATGTTTTGTAAAACTTTTCCTTTGGCAGATTCATTGCCCTATTAGCACAAGACTATAAAAATTATATTTTCATTCTATATTCTTTTAACAAAGAACTTTTAAAAATCAAAATGATTTAATATTTGCAGTTTAGCAGAATGAATATGCCTTTAGTAGGTAGAGGAGTCTGGCATACCAGAAGTTCATCTNCCTATTAGCACAAGACTATAAAAATTATATTTTCATTCTATATTCTTTTAACAAAGAACTTTTAAAAATCAAAATGATTTAATATTTGCAGTTTAGCAGAATGAATATGCCTTTAGTAGGTAGAGGAGTCTGGCATACCAGAAGTTCATCTACAATTTGGAAGGTGATCTTTCTCTTAGAATTCTGAAATGCTATAAAAACTTTATATGGCACTGAATTGCTTCATTCCAAAAATTCAGGGCCTTCTAATAAAACCAGTTTAAAGAAATTCCAAGGCACCAATTTTACCATTTAAATGAAATTGGTAAGTTGGATACTTAACTTTAAAATTACTGATCCTCATAAAAATATGAAGCCTAACAATTCCTTTCTAGTCTTACAATATGCAAAAAATAGAAATGAGTACAGCATTTTTCCCCTAGCTTTCTTGCTTTCTCTCTGTTTTGTATAAATTTGAACTGGAAAGCATATTGAACTGATTTAAATTGGAACTCACAGAAGGAAGCTGGCTAAAGACGTGGAGGCTAACTCATAGTCTGTGACCAGACTGGTTTGTCTAATGATGTAGTTGTTGTCACAATAAATGACTACATGCACAGATTTCTGTCTAGTTAGACATTTGGCTTGAAATAACTATTCAGAGAACTGAATCCAAACATCAACCAGGCCAAAAGTTGTCTTAAGCTCTGCCAACATAATGCTAATTCAACTAAAAGTAATATGCCTTTTTGTTCACAACAGAGTCTTTGAATCTATTAAACTGAATCCGATGATGATTTCAGGAACATGTCTGATGAGAACATTATCCCACTGCAGAAGGTCTGGAACCTAATTTTCCTATCAAACGCCACTTATTATACCTAGTTTGGTACCCTAGAACTGGAAAGAATGATCCATGAATTGAGACAGCGAATCTTTTGGCTGTATAATTTGAGTTGGGAAAGAAGGCCTATGTTTAACCACTTTATTTTGTAATACCTATTTTACAACTAGGTATAGAGACTATGCATTTATCTGAAATTAGCCATAGTCCAGCTTCCTAAGGCTTCATTAAAAGCAAGATAAACATAATGAAAATACCAGCATAAGTGAAAACAATTTATATGGGTTTCTATTTCTGTGTGTCAGTTATCTTGGAATGCTCTCTATTTGTATTTGTAGATTTTTTATCCCATACAGCTAAAAGAGAAAACCAAGTAGAAATATCAGTAAATAAGGAATGTAACACAAATATTTATTTGGACAGAAAAAAACAAGTCAAAAAGGAGACTTTTCCAAATTAATTGAAGACTAAAGGGTTATACTGGATTGGCCAAAAAGTTTAATCAGGTTTGACCATAAGAAAAGCTGAATGAACTTTTTGGCCAACTCGACGATGTCTAATCAACTGTATTTAGTTGGAAGACATTGATATACTGTATATATCATTGATATATACTGACATTCTAGGACAAAATAAAGAGAAAATACCTTGTTAAATATGCAAATGAATGTCTGGTTGAGTAGCAGGACATCAATATTTTCTAAACTGTGTTTCTAATGATGACTTTCCTCTTTGAAATAACAAACTTATTTTTTGTACTGACGTCAAAAATAGATATGGCTATTCAGCAACATGCAACTTTTGGAGAATTTCAATTTTCCATTCATCTTATGATATTATTCATGGGACCACAGTTCAGTTCAGTCGCTCAGTTGCATCCAACTCTTCGCAACCCTATGAACCGCAGCATGCTAGGTCTCCCACCGATTCCTGTAGTTTATCCAAGCTCATGTCCATTGAGTTGGTGATGCCATCTAACCATCTCATCCTCTGTCATCCCCTTCTCCTCCTACCCTCAATCCTTCCCAGCATCAGGGTCTTTTCAAACGAGTCAGCTCTTTGTATCAGGTGGCCAAAGTATTGGAATTTCAGCTTCAACATCAGTCCTTCCAATGAACACCCAGGACTGATCTCCTTTAGGACAGACTGGTTGGATCTCCTTGCAGTCCAATGGACTCTCAAGAATCTTCTCCAATATGGGACCACAGTAAGCTACAAAATTTGTAGCAAGGAGCCCAGTGAAAATGGAAAATATGGCGTCCCTTATTCAAATAAATAATTTCAAGATGGTGACAAGAAAGCATGGGGCCCTTCGAAGCACAGGGACCTGTGTAACTTACCACATAAGACTGCAAACTCCCAAAGCCAACCACATATGGGTCCATCCCTAAAACTTTCCATTAACTTACATTGTATCGCCAATAGGATTGCAAAATACATGGAGGGTCATTACTAAGCATCATTCCTTGCCAATTCAATCAATGGAAAGTGACTCTCCTACTGGGTCCACCCATACTTATTTATCTGCCACATTAAATATGGACGGGCTGTTGAAAACATGGCAGTGAGGACAAGAATTGGGGAATTAAGACACATATCAATCTCTCCATTTTCCTGTCTTTGATAGAAATGCACAATAGTTTACTGTTTGCAACATCCCTTCATTCTTTTCCTAGATAGGTCTAGCTCACACTGGTGAATATTTGTGAAAAGATGCCATCCTTGAGAAAGTGGTTTAGAAATATTTGCTCAGTTTCAGGATTTCTTCTTCCTACATTCAAAAAGACAACAAGTATCTATAATATATGAATTTAAACTCTTGAACTTCAAACTGCCTTGTTCCTCAATCATTTAAACTTGCATAATGTATTCACATAGAATATGACTAACACCTTTAAAACTCTGATAAGATTAAATTAAGTGACCTATATATATGAACTCTGAAACACTCAGGTTCAACTCTTACATCATTATTAGCAATGCAGTATATTACTGACATGTAGATGAAATCTGACGTCACTATGGAAATCAGGTAAGGAAATTCCTTCTTCAATGCAGTCTACAGGCATACCTCACATATAATGATTCCTTAAAGTGAAGTCACTCAGTTGTATCCGACTCTTTGCAACCCCATGGACTATAGCCCACCAGGCTCCTCCATCCATGGGATTCTCCGGGCAAGAATACTGGAGTGGGTTGCCATTTCCTTNTACCTCACATATAATGATTCCTTAAAGTGAAGTCACTCAGTTGTATCCGACTCTTTGCAACCCCATGGACTATAGCCCACCAGGCTCCTCCATCCATGGGATTCTCCGGGCAAGAATACTGGAGTGGGTTGCCATTTCCTTCTCCAATGATTCCTTAACATTTCACTTATTGACAGAATTTTTTCCCCCACAGTGTTTCAAAGCTTGACTAATTCACAAGATTATATGAGCATATTTAAAACCTAATAATATCAAGTCCATCTTTATTTGGTAAATGAAGACGTTTTCTACTTTCATCCAAAATGTCATTGGTAAGTCCTTTGATAAGATAGTCTCTTAAGCTGATTTCTTAGAAATAATATATACCCAAGAAAAAGCACACTAACTAAAGAAGGGGAATAAAGATTTATGTTTTAAAAGAAATTTTCAAAAATTGGGGGGGAGTTCAGGATTGGGAACACGTGAACACCCGTGGCGGATTCATGTTGATGTATGGCAAAACCAATACAGTATTGTAAAGTAAAATAAAATAATAATAATAAAATAAATATAGTACAAAGAAAAGAATAATACCAAAAAAATTAGCANCCTCACTTTTCACTTTCATGCATTGGAGAAGGAAATGGCAACCCACTCCAGTGTTCTTGCCTGGAGAATCCCAGGGATGGGGGAGCCTGGTGGGCTGCCGTCTATGGAGTCACACAGAGTCGGACACGACTGAAGCGACTTAGCAGCAGCAGCAGCATGTGGACAGTACTGTAGCTTTGTATTTTAACTCTACATCAGGAAGACATTCAAAATTTATTCCACATCTACTCCAAACTCCTGTAAGAAAATGAACTGAACTTTTAAAATCAGTGTCTTCAGAGGAGACACATTATTTTTCAGTATCTGCAAGTAGTATTAATTTTTTTAGCATCTGCAGGTGATATCAAATGCCATGATATGCAGTCACTACAATGGATGCTAAGGTGGAGGTAAAGGGCAGAGGCTTGGTCTGAATTCTGAAGTACTAAACAGACATTCACACTGACAGAGCTGCTATATGCAAGTACCTACAGACTGAACTTTTTCAGAATCACACTGATCGTGGAAATAAGCCAAAAGAACAAGATGAACTTCACTTTGACTAATTCTTCTTCCGAAGTTAGACACTGTTTTATCATTTGGGCTGCCATCACAAAATACTATAGCCTGGGTGTCTTCACAACAGGAATTTATTTCTGACAGATTTGAAGGCCGAGAGGTCCAAGATCGGCAGACTGAGTTCCTGGTGAGAAGAACCAAGACTTGCACATTGTCTCCTGGAGGTCTGCTTACGTGGTCTTTCCTCAGTGTATGCATGCCTACAGACAGACACTTGTCTCTCCCCCTTCTTCAAGGGCTCTAATCTTATCATGAGGGCTCCACCTAAAATGAAAACCCAATTACCTTCTAAAAGCACCACNACATTGTCTCCTGGAGGTCTGCTTACATGGTCTTTCCTCAGTGTATGCATGCCTACAGACAGACACTTGTCTCTCCCCCTTCTTCAAGGGCTCTAATCTTATCATGAGGGCTCCACCTAAAATGAAAACCCAATTACCTTCTAAAAGCACCACTACCAAATACCAACACATTTTCTGGGTAGGGCTTCAAGTATGAACGATATTTGAATGATACAGTTATTCAGTCTATAATGAACATTATCACTTGTGATTTTAAGATATCATGTATGTTCGTATGTATAGGTGTACATAGACACATGCACATATAAATGCATGTACATATATTTATCTTTAATGCATAGTATTATAATAAACTCTATTAAGAATTTAAATTCATTAATTTACTAATTTAATTGATTCACTTATTCATTTTCCAATTTTTCACTTAATAAATTTTGAGGACCAAAAATATGTTTGGAGTGAAATGCCTCTTAGTCACTTTTGTGTAATTTACATTTAAGACACCTGAATGGATTAGGAAACCCATTCATATCTAGACCTAAACTAATCAGTGTACTATTTTATAGTTAGTAAAATGCAGAATATTGATTATATTTGAGGTACTTTAAAACTGCTTGAATTGAGACATTATTACTAACACTGATAGGAATCTTTATTGTATTCTCTACTTTAAAAATGCATGTGTTTATGCTATTTTGCCCAAGGTATTTCTTATATATCTGTGCTACAATAAAATGAGTTTGTTCTAAGTGCAAAATTATAAAAATTACATTACTGAGTGCATTATGAAAACAGAAGTACCTAGTAAGCTTTCAGAATATCAGATATCCATATCTTCCTCTAATATACAAATAGACCATTGTGATACATATTTCCATTGTATAGCATTCATCTTATAATCCAAATCTCAGAAATATTATATAAACCATTCTCAAAAAAAAAAATCATATCCTCTAATACATTAATGCATTTCTTAAAATTGTTCTAAGAAGTATATTCAAAATACACAATTTAATTTTTCATTTAGGAAACTAATGTTTGGTGTATAAGAAGTGACAGGCTATAGCCAGTTCACCATCAAGCTAAATATAAATAAAAGTGAAATCTTATGGGTGTACCTTAAATTTTATTTACAAACACAACACACTTATTTAAATTATTTTTGATTCATTTAGGAAGTTCTTATATTTACCTCCTCAAACATATATATGATTTGCTTCAGTTCAAGGACAATGGGATATCTCTTTAAGCTTTCCCACCCAACAAACCAAAAGTTTGGATATGCATTCTGTAAGAAGCACAGCTTCTTACAGAAGTTTCTTTCTGCAACCCACTCAGGACAACCTCATTATTTTGAAATCTTGCTCTTGGCTTCCTAGTAAACAACCTCCCAGTATTACAAAGAGTATGACATGGTAGGAGTGAGCCCCCCTTCACAGCATGCCTCATACTTACCATTACTTGCTCAATGGCTCTCTTCTTAAGCAGATGACAAGCATTACAAGGTCAAGGGATATTCTGTTATTAGGACATGACACAGAACCTGGCTCAATAATATTTGCTAAAGGAATGGATGTGCTAAGTTTCCTGAGTCATGTCTGACTCTGTGCAACCTTATGGACTGTAGCCTGCCAGCTTCCTCTGTTTATGGGATTCTCCAGTCAATAATACTGGAGTGGGTTGTGATCTCCTTCTCCTGGGGATCTTCCCAACCCAGGAATCATACCCAAGTCTCCTGCACTGGCAGGTGGGTTCTTTACAACTGGCACCACCTGGGAATCCCTGAAAGAATGGATAAACAGATCAAACTCTATTCTATAATTTTATTTTTGTTTTTAGAGGTCTTTTTGGTTCCTGCAAATCTGGAGATTCCATTGTGGGATCAGACTTCAAGG
Organism: Neotragus pygmaeus; assembly: GCA_006410875.1. Lineage (NCBI taxonomy): Eukaryota > Metazoa > Chordata > Mammalia > Artiodactyla > Bovidae > Neotragus > Neotragus pygmaeus. The sequence continues at coordinate 173,067 of SJYV01021415.1, read as the reverse complement.
TCAAATATTTCATATTTTATCAAGATGGCTCACACAATTGGGCCACATTTGTCTGCAGTTTAAGGCAATGGCTTTCATACATTGTAGTCAGAAAGGCAAATATTTTTAAATACTAGACAATATTCACCAACTAAATTATCTTAGTAGATAATTTCATTGAAAGTTGTTGGTTAAATATTAAGAGAATACTTAACAAAAACAATATTACCTTCCTATGATAGGTTACTTTTGTGTAATTGGAAATTCTATACTTCCTTAGAGACTATATTTACTTATAAGAAATGGTATTGAAATGTGTCTGTATTCACTGTGTTCTTTCTGAAAAACATCTTTATGGTCACACTGACAAGTGCAAGTTATTAAACTAAGGCTATTTATGTTAAGTTGTACCAGTCAAGTGGGCCTTAGGAAGCATCCCTACAAACAAAGATAGAGGAGGTGATAGAATTCCAGTTGAGCTATTTCAAATCCTGAAAGATGATGCTGTGAAAGTGCTGCACTCAATATGCTAGCAAATTTGGAAAACTCAGCAGTGGCCACGGGACTGGAAAAGGTCCGTTTTCATTCCAATCCCAAAGAACGGTAATGCCAAAACATGCTCAAACTACCAAACAATTGCACTCATCTCACATGCTAGCTAAGCAATGCTAAAAATTCTCCAAGCCAGGCTTCAGCAATACATGAATCGTGAACTTCCATATGTTCAAGTGGGTTTTAGAAAAGGCAGAGGAACCAGAGATCAAATTGTCAACATCTGCTGGATCATTGAAAAAGCAAGAGAGATCCATAAAAACATTCATTTCTGCTTTATTGGCTATGCCAAAGCCTTTGACTGTGTGGATCACAATAAACTATGGAAAATTCTGAAAGAGATGGGACTACCAGACCACCTGTCCTGCCTCTTGAGATAACTATATACAGGTGAGGGAGCAACAGTTAGAACTGAACATGGAACAACAGACTGGTTCCAAATAGGTAAAGGAGTACGTTAAGGCTATATATTGTCACCCTGCTTATTTAACTTATATGAAGAATACATCCAGAGAAGGCAATGGCACCCCATTCCAGTACTTTTGCCTGGAAAATCCCATGGATGGAGGAGCATGGTAGGCTGCCATCTATGGGATCACACAGAGTCAGACACGACTGAAGCGACTTATCAGCAGCAAGAGCAGCAGAGTACACCATGAGAAATGCTGGGCTGGATGAAGCACAAGCTGGAATCAAGACTGCAAGAAGAAATATCAATGACCTCAGATATGCAGATGATACCACCCTTAATGGCAGAAAGTGAAGAAGAACTAAAGAGCCTCTTGATGAAAGTGAAGGAGGAGAGTGAAAAAGTTGGCTTAAAAGTCAACATTCAGAAAACTAAGATCATGGCATCCAGTTCCATCACTTCATGGCAAATAGATGGGGAAACAGTGGAAACAGTGGCTGACTTTTTTGGGGGGGCACCAAAATAACTGCAGATGGTGACTGCAGTCATGAAATTCAAAGAAAATCCTTGGAAGGAAAGTTATGACAAACCTAGACAGCATATCAAGAAGCAAAGACATTTACTTTTTTAACAAAGGTCTGTCTAGTCAAGGCTATGATTTTTCCAGTAGTCATGTATGGATGTGAGAGTTGGATTGTGAAGAAAGCTGAGCACCGAAGAATTGATGCTTTTGAACTTTTGTGTCAGAGAAGACTCTTGAGAGTCCCTCAGACTGCAAGGAGATCAAACCAGTCCATCCTAAAGGAGATCAGTCCTGGGTGTTCCTTGGAAGGACTGATGTCGATGCTGAAACTCCAATACTTTGGCCACCTAATCCAAAGAGCTGACTCATCGGAAAAGACCCTGATGCTGGGAAAGATTGAGGGCAGAAGGAGAAGGGGATGGCAGAGAGTGAGATGATTGGATGGCATCGCTGACTCAACAGACATGAGTATGGGTAGACTCTGGCAATTGGTAATGGACAGGGAGGCCTCAAGTGCTGCAGTTCATGGGGTTGCAAAGAGTTGGACACGACTGAGTGACTGAACTGAGCTGACAGATTTAACCAATAATTCCAAAATTTTACCTGCCTCAACACTTACGTAATTTAGTCTTCTTGTTACCCGTATATATTGGGTTGGCCAGTTAGCAATTTGGGTTTTTCCATAAAATGTAATGAAAAAAACCTGAACAAACTTTTAGCCAACCCAATAGTTTGCCAAGTAGGACTAGAAAATTCTGTTCATTATACACGAACTACTTTTGTTGAGGGCTGTCTCTTTGGGATATTGTCATAAAATAAGAATGGCAAATGCTATATCGCACTTGGTTGCTTACACTGTAGAGGTGAAAATCAAAGTTTTTCAATGGTTTCTTTAAAGACCATAAAGTAGAAGAAAAGAAACTGTTGAAACTATCAACATCACCATATTAGAAATATCTGAAGACACAAAATAGGTTGTGGTTTTCTTTAGGGCTTTTTGAAAGCACAGAATGTTGACCTGATTGCATAGCTCTGTATAATAATGAATTGGAGACATTATTGTAATCACAAGAGATTAAAAGCTGAGCCAGGAAAGTGAATAAATTTATTTAGAAATACTCAGAAATGTCTGAGGCATTTGAAATGAAAAGTATATTATCCATACAACTTTATTTCAAAGCCTAAACCCCCAAAATATGTAAGACACAAACATAAAAGAAAAAGCAGTGAACAATTCAGGGAAAACCAATAATATGGTGTGGTGCCACAAGCGAAAATAGTTGTAAACGTGTCCCCAGTGATAATGTACCATTCAAATTTATTGTAGATTTAGAAACTTCAGATTTTACTAAATATCAAATTGCCAACTGCTCAGTGGGATAACACATAGTTTTGTTTTGTTTTGTTTCAGTATTTGTTATATGTTAGTGAATTGTCCAGAGAAAGCAATGGCACCCCACTCCAGCACCCTTGCCTGGAAAATCCCAGGGACTGGGGGGCCTGGTGGGCTGCCGTCTATGGGGTTGCACAGAGTTGAACACAACTGAAGCGACTTAGCAGCAGCAGTAGCTGCACTGAATTGTCACAGAACCATTCCTGTATTAAAACATGGAAAAAGAATCTGTTCCTTTGCAAAGTCAGCACTAACAGAAACACAAATTAACAATTTGTCTTGTCACTAGGACAATACCAACTTTCACCAGATATGGTTATGCACAACCAAAACCTTTCACTGAGGAGGAAAGCTTTCACAGAGTTAGTTTAATGTCATCAGGGTCTAATACTATATGATATAAAATACCAGTAGACTCTATTCAGCAAATCATTGGTTTGTGATCTGTATTAATTTGGTAGGAGAGGAGATATCAAGTTAGACATCAGTGTGACTCTAAGTAAAAACAGTAACAGGAGTCAACCAATGTAAACGTGTAATTAAAAATTATCAAAATTAATTCCCTTTGCTCTTAAATTTTCTTCAACAGAAATACCTACCAGTCATTGTTGATATAATGAACATTACTTTAAACTATAACTAGAATAGTTTAAAATTTTTTTCAAAGATGCAGAATACTATAGTAGATAGATAGCTACAGATCACCTATAGTTATCAGATAAAATTAGGTGAGCCCAGGTTAGCATATGGGTTGTTCTTATGCAGAAGGTATGCTGTTGTGAAAGAGAAGAGATAGGAAATTCAAATTATAGCATGGAAACCCAGAAAGAGTTTGTTTACTTTGTAAACAAAGGAGGCAAATCAAGGCAAAAGCTCTGTTTTACTTATTTTCAGAATGAAAAGTGTAAGCAGAAAGGCAATTCATCAATTTGCCAATTACCTTACTGGAGATAATGCTCATTTTAGTTATGAGCCTGTTCATTTTAGTTATGACATACAAAAAGTAAGAGGTAATATCTAATGTTAGCTATAAATCTAGGGAAAACAATGTTACCCAGAAATATACATACAGCAACTCCTGTCCAAATATATATACATATATATGATGCTTTAAATATGAACCAGATTTTTCTAAGCTTTATTAAAAATATCATTATAATTTAAAGGAGTTACAACACTGTGTTCAAAAGTGTAATTAAGTTTTGTAAATCAAGCTCATTATTGATCTGGCTCAAACCTTTTCAGGTAAAAGAAAGTCATCTTTTAATAAACTTGAGTTTGATACTGATATCTGCACATATATTAAAACATATATTAATAATTTCATATTTTTATATACTAACTTGGAACACTTATATACTGTCACCACTGATCCTGTGACACAGTCACCTAATCATGTGAATTATTAGCTTCTCAGTTCAATTTTAATCATAAAGTTTACTTCTGAATGAGTTTTCACATACTGAACCATTTATCTTCAGAGATGTCTTCCGATATAAAAAAATTATAACAGACTTTTTATCTCCTCCTTCGTTTATAGAATATCTGCATTCTCACAAAATATTTTAGACTTTAACAGCTTTGGAAATAAATTATTCTTCATAGTTCTCTACTTTTAAGTTTGAACATGATATTACTCTTCACAGAGGCTTAAATCAAACTTTAAAATACAATTTTGGAGTATACTTATAAAGGTAATACTTTAAAACTATACTTTTTAAAGCATAGTATAACAGTGTGTAATGTGCTATCATTTGTCTAAAGAAAGGGGATAAAGGAAATTATATGTATATGCAAAATTTCTGTATATGCACCATACAATATCTCTGGAAGGACCCAAAGAACTAGTGACATTATTTTCAAGAAACATATACACACACAAAGATATACAGTTGTAAAGTATATCTATTAATAATATTCAAAATATTATTATAAAGTAATTACATATTTCTCTCACAATACTAAGCCAGTTCTTATGTTAAATAATAACTTCAAAATACCTCCTCAAAATGAAACATATGTATTTTGTGATATAATAATGTGATAGCAATTTAGTGATATACATTCTAATACAAAAGTAATATTCTTTCAGGGGAAAATATTCTTCAGATATTAGGACAACTCATCCATTAAAAATTCACCATTCCTTCACCTCCTTGTCTTTTTTGCTTACATTCTATTTAGCATTTCACTATGTATAAATTGATCTATCAATGAAAAACACTTTTAAGATTTATCAATGGATAACACTTTTAAAATCAATGTCTGTGTTTCATTCAATCCTTTACTAGAATTTTCTACCTAGTTGGTATCCACCATTTTAAACCATTATTTAGAGGAACAGGAAAGCTCATATATTTTTCATTTCTTCATTCCTGTCTACTAAATGTGTTAACAATCAAATTCTTGACCTGTAAAAGTTACCTAATCATGTGCATTATTAGCTTCTCAGTTCAATTCTAATCATAAAGTTTACTTCTGAATGAATTTTCACATACTGAATCATTCTTCAGAAATGTCTTCTGATATAAAAAAATTATAACAGGCTTTTTTATCTCCTTCATTGATAGAATATCTGTATTCTCTACAAAATATTTTAGACTTTAACAACTTTGGAAATAAATTATTCGTCACTGTTCTCTACTTTTAAGTTTGAACATGATATTACTCTTCACAGAGGGCTTAAATCAACTTTAAAATGCAATTTTGGAGTGCTTTAGTTACTTTTAAAATCTATTTTATTGACAAACACATATTATCATAATTTTTAACAAGACTATGCGGATATAACTCACAAGTTTGCTCTTTTTCATAGTAAATTTTCTTCTAAACATGTACTTTGACATGGCTTTATAATTTCATTCTGTAGCTGAAACACAGACACTGATATTTTAATAAAAGCCTTTCAAAAAATCTCATGTCTCTCTGTCTCTGTCTTTCTCTACTTGGCCACATGCACATAAACACACGTATATAGACTCATCACTAATATGAAAGTTCTTCCAAGTTCCTTCTTGTGTATGTGTGTGTGTGTGCAGCACCACTGATTTATAAATCTTATATGGAACACTGATGATTCTTCAGAAGTAATCATGAGTTTATATCACCAATCTACACTCTTTTATGATAAGCCCTTTTGAATTAGAGCCTGTATTTTTAAAACAACTGTTGCAGATCCTGAGTGCAATTTAGGGTCACATAACAGAGCTAACTGGCCCACCCACAAAGTATACTTGAGATAGAAACCTCAGGATTAACATACCCTAGACAAGTAAGGCTGACAAACATCAACAGACTGAAACAAATGTTACACACTCGTCTTGCCCACGGGACAACAGTTTTCTAACAAATCTATACTTCTGACGTACAAGATTGAGTATAAAAATGTCTCTTGCACTAATCTACATTCCTTAATAGTATCTATTTGTAATAGATACCTGTTTTACAACATTTTAAGAGAGAATCAATTTGTCATTCCATTCCATTTCTAATGCAGTAGTCCAACCCAACCCAGAATGCATTATTGATATGGAAATGAGTGTAATTAGCAGCGTAAATGATCTGTTATTTATGATACAAGTCAGAGCAGTAAATCACCATTGGTTCACTATCATTACTATGCAAATAGAAGAAGGCAGTTAATGGTCCATGTGTTAAAAACAGGCCACTTGCTTGCTCATTTGCAAATGAAAGGCAAGGCTAAGGGTTTAAGGTAGAGATGACAGCTTATCACATCAGTCTCAGTTCATGGACTTAAGAAAATCAAAACACACAAATAGTTGCATTAGTTTTCAAAGTTACTCCTTTTTTTTCTACTGTATATTGCTTCTTGAGCCTATTCTAATAGCACCTTCAAATGTATTTTTAGTTCCTTCTAATTTGCACAACAGGAATTGGGAATGATTGTGAGAGTGCCTCTAAGTGTTCTGCAATGTATGAGATATATTTTATGTCAGCAGGGAAAAAACACCATAAAGATTTCCTATTATGAAATAAACTATCATTATTGGTCATATAATTCACTTCATTTTCCTAAAAACATACTTTTATTTTCTTGTAAGGAGGCAGGCAAACTAGCAATGATCCCAGGACTAAAAAATTATTGATGGGCCTTATTGGAAAGTATTCAGCATACTTAAAGAAACTGTTCTGCCTTTCTTATCTGGTCCCTTTTGTTTAATTTTCTGGGGAATGTCTGCACTTTGAGTGCATTAGCTACAGGCCAATGCTTGCCTAGTGCAATGGGAACAAAGGTAGGATGCATGAAAAGCTAGAAGAAGAAATGGGATGGGGGGGCAACTGAATATTCTGAAAACTTCACTTATAAATATCTGATAATTTTTGGAAGACTTACATAAATATAGAACTTAGGATGATAATGTGTTTATTTTGAAAATATATGAAATAAAAAGATTTCAAACTCACTTAGGTAAATTAGCTCCATCTTAACAACTTCATAGTGAAAGTGAATTTTTATAGATATAAATTACTTATGAAATCTTGTTTATTGTTCATTTTCATTGAGCTATGAGTTCAAGAATGACATAAATTGGGCAAGAATATTAAGTGAAGGAAATAAAAACACTATATTTAAATATAATAATAATATTGTTGCCCAGTTGCTCAGTCATGTCTGACTCTTTCTGACCCCATGGACTGCAGCACGCCAGGCTTCCCTGTCCTTCACCATCTCTTGGAGCTTGCTCAAACTCATGTCCATTGACTCTGTGATCCCATCCAATCATCTCATCCTTTGTCATCCCCCTTTCCTCCTGCTTTCTATCTTTCCCAGCATCACAGTCTTTTCCAATGAGTCAGCTCTTCTCATGTGGCTAAAGTATTAGAGCTTCAGCTTCAGCATCAGTCCTTCCAATGAAGACGCAGGGTTGATTTCCTTTAGGATTGACTGGTTTGTTCTTCTTGCAGCCCAAGGGACTTTCAAGAGTCTTCTCCAACACCACAGTTCAAAAGCATCAATCCATATATGCCTACTGGAAAAACCATAGCTTTGACTATATGGACCTTTGTCAGCAAAGCAATGTCTCTGCTTTTTAGTATGCTATCTGCTGCTGCTAAGTCACTTCAGTCATGTCCGACTCTGTGTGACCCCATAGATGGCAGCCCACCAGTCTCCCCTGTCCCTGGGATTCTCCAGGCAAGAACACTGGAGTGGGTTGCCATTTTCTTCTCCAATGCAAGAAACTGAAAAGTCCAAGTGAAGTCACTCAGTCGTGTCTGACTCTTAGCGACCCCATGGACTGCAGCCTACCAGGCTCCTCCGTCCATGGGATTTTCCAGGCAAGAGTACTGGAGTGGGGTGCCACTGCCTATCTAGGTTATATTAAATAAAATGATATGGTGAAAAACATTTTTACTATGCCAGATTTTTTTTAAGTATTATATATACATAGTATCTGAAGCTGTGTCATAGTTGATCTTTTTGAGGCTTCAATTTATCTTTTGTAAATACTATATTTTTCTTCCTGTAATTCCAAGGAGATAACTATTGAGTTTCCTCACCTCACTGGAGTTTTCAAAGATAACGTCCTGGTTTTGCTTTTAAAACCATGAACTCACTGAGAAGATTAAACTAGAGGGAAGGTGAATGGATTTGAGGTAAGTCCGTACTTTGTGGCTCAGCTGGTAAAGAATCTGCCTGCAATCAGGAGATCTGGCTTCAATTCCTGGGTTTGGGAAGATCCCCTGGACCCTCTCCAGTATCCTGGCCTGGAGAATCCCATGGACTGTATAGTTCTGCTGCTGCTGCTGCTGCTAAGTCACTTCAGTCCTGTCCAACACTGTGTGACCCCATAGACGGCAGCCCACCAGGCTCCCCTGTTCCTGGGATTCTCCAGGCAAGAACACTGGAGTGGGTTGCCATTTCCTCCCCCAATGCATAAAAGTGAAAAGTGAAAGTGAAGTCACTCAGTCGTGTCCGACTCTTAGCGACCCCATGGACTACAGCCTACCAGGCTCCTCCATCCAGGGGATTTTCCAGGCAAGAGTACTGGAGTGGCCTCCATCGCCTTCTCCCACTGTATAGTTCATGGGGTTGTAGAGTCAGACACACCTGAGTGACTTTTACTTTCACTTTCCATGCATTAGTATTCAGAAGATGCATACCTTCTAAATGGGAAGGAAGGGAAATCTCTGGTATTACAGATAGAGGGACCCAAGCACCATCCCCTGAACACACTTTTAGGAAACACCTTGACTTCTGGGGTCTAGTTGTTTATTCCCCAGTTAACCAGATCCCTAGAAACTAAGAGATGACACACTCAGATCAGGATAATTCAAGGAAAGTTAATGTAAAAGTTATGACTTTAACAGTTGTAAGCAGTGAGGGGAGTAATAAAGGGTAGTGCAAGAATGGGACCAGCTCTTCAGAGCTGGTATAAGTCTCAGGCCCAACACCAATAAAGCCAAGAAGAGGGAGATACAGAGCAAGGAGAGCCTTGTGGTGTCATCTTCCTTTAGAGCAGCAATAGGCCATCTATTGAAGGACACAAACCAAACAGATCTCACAAAGAAGCATGCAGCAGAATAAATAGCCTGCTTATGTTTTCTCACTCTAATTTCCTGCTGTGGCTTCCCAAAAGGACCACTGGATAAATCTATCCAAAACCCAGAAAGCAGAATGGTCCATGGATAATTATTCAAATATGTCGGCCTTCTACCAAGTGGTTGGGCAAAGCCAGGATTCCCAAGGAAATAGAGGAGCCTATGTCTTCAGTGGACCATACACATTTGGATAGATAAGCATACCAGAGGCGGTGGTCTTGGGCCAGAAAATAATAGTCCTTACTCCAAACTGTAAGGACGTTTACCAACAGCTGGGCGTCCCAGGCGGCTCAGTGGTAAAGAATCTGCCTGCCAGTAAGAAGACATGGGTTCAATTCCTGGGTCAGGAAGATCCTCTGGAGAAGGAAATGGTAACCCACTCCAGTATTTTTGCCTGAAGACCCTGGATGGCTACAGTCCATGGGGTTGCCAAGAGTCGGACACAACCTAGTGAATAAACAACAATTAAGTTCTTCATTTGTCCAATGGATTGTGTTAAACATTTTAATTACCTGTATTCCTCCTTACAGTATTTTGAGGTAGGTCCTATTGCTCTCATTTTGTTGAGTATAAATCTGAGCACAGATAGGTAATTATCTTATTAAAGAACACATGATAAAATTATATTGGTGTTAGAGTCAAACCTTTATGGGACTAGTCTAGAGCCTGTTCACTTAACAACCACATATAATATTTTCCAATAGTTGACTTAAAATGCTGACAAAGTTCCAATTGTGGAAAGAAATTAAAACACAAAGATATTTAAATTTACTAAATATAATATGAATTAACAGGTTGTTATAATTAATAATAAGTATTATAGTTTTATGGCAACTCTGTAGCATTAAGTTGGAGGGGAGGCAGAAGTGATGGGATTTACTATATACACAAAGTTGTACTATTGCTTAAAAAATGAGATGAAGAGGAAGGAATCATTCGGGTAGATATACTCGTTGGACAGATAAAATTGTCCACTTTGCTGAAATCTGACAGGTAAATTTAAAAAATAAACTAATTAATGAAATCACACGTACACACACATATTAAGTCTTCACTGAAAGTAAACTTTGACTTAAGATTTTGAGAATCTAAAGGAATTCCACTGAAATGTTAAAAACGCAGTCCTAACATTCAATAATTTACAGAAAGACCTTTTGGAGAACTACTTTGTTTTCTGTCACATTTCTACTTGATACCAAATGCTTGAGAAATTTTACTGATCATGAAAGCAAATGTTAATTAAAAGGTGACTATATCCATGGAGATATGAGTGAATGCAGAGAGAGATAAAGGCTTGGTGTGGTTGGGAGAAGACAGCTATTCTTTTCACAGTACATAAGTTTATCTTGAGTGCTATATGGTTCATGGCTTCAAAGAAAATCATGAAGTTCTAGAATCTACTATTTAGTTCTGATTTAAATATTTTTTTCTTATACTAATACTTGTGTCTAGTACACAGGTGTAGAATGTATTTTACTTAAGTAGGACCTGCATATGTAAAACATATGTAAAGTGAAATATGATTAGTAACCAATTATTAAAATCTATACTATATATACATCTAATCTTCAAAGAAGAATAATTTTTTGACATAAAAGTATGAACAAAGAAAAATTACTCAAAGTAAGAATCATTCTCTAAAGTCAGTAATGTCTCTTTGTGGATTATGTTTAATTTGCATGCTATTTTATATGCAAAGACTTCACTTTTATACCAATAATATAAGGACATCAGAACATTTTCATTTTGTTATAAATAACAATCACTAATGCAGAAACTATGATTTTCAGTCATCAGAATTATAAGTGCCATGAAAATGCAGGTGCTTAATAAATAAAATTAGCGCTTCATAGGTATTTTGTTATCTACATTTTTATATCTCATCCCAAGACCTTGTTCAGTCTGAGGCAGATAAGACAAATGGTTGCATCTTTTAGAATAAGACTGAAAAATGAGAAATGGAGAGGGGATGGGTGATAAGGAAGGGGAGGGAGCTGAAGAGAGAGAGAAAGAGAGAAGGAGAGGGAAAGAGCTAGAGACAGAATGACAAGGAAAGGAAAAAAGAGGGGCAGGGGACTTCCCTGGTGGTTCAGTGGCTAAGACTTCGAGGCCTGAGCTCCCAATGCAAAGAATCCAGGTTCAGTGTCTGGTCAGGGAACTGGATCCCACATGCCACAACTACAGAACCCACATGCCATGAAGATATATATCCCATGTGCTGCAATCAAGACCAGGCACTGCTAAAGAAAGAAAAAATTTTTTTAAAGAGGGACAGACGGATATATTGAAATTGAGGTGCTGACCTTTAATGACCTTTTGCTCCTGTCTTCACATCTGGTAGTAAATAATAAATCATGTAGTGCCATGCCCACATTGCTTTTGCTTAATTAGAAGGAGCCATGGACTCACTCCTTGAATGGCATCTCAAATCTTGATGATGTCATGTAAACTTATGGCTGTAGATCTATATAATAATGACTCCCTCTTTCACAGACCTTTTTCCAGAATTTCAGGCATGGAGAGCTAGCTGTCTACTCTACATGTCTATTTGGATGGAAGCTAACATAACACATTAATCAGGTCCAGGTGTTAGCCACTCAGTCAAGTCTGACTCTTTTGTGACCCCATGGGCTGTAGCCCACTAGGCTCCTCTGTCCATGGAATTCTCAAGGTCAAATCCTATAAGATGGTGCTCTTAAAAATGCTGCACTCAATATGCCAGCAAATTTGGAAAATTCAGCAATGTCCACAGGACTGGAAAAGGTCAGTTTTCATTCCAATCCCAAAGAAAGGCAATGCCAAACAATGTTCAAACTACAGCACAAGAGCACTCAACTCACACACTAGCAAAGTAATGGTGAAAATTCTCCAAGCTAGGCTTCAACAGTACATGAACTGAGAACTTCCGAATGTTCAAGATGGATTTATAAAAGGCAGAGGAACAAGATATCAAGTTGCCAACATCCATTCTATCATAGAATAAGCAAGGGAATTCCCTAAAATCATCTGCTTCATTGACTACACTAGGTCTTGACCATGTGGGTCACAATGAACTGTGGAAAATTCTTTAAGATATGGGAATACCATACCACTTTACCTGCCTCCAGAGAAGTCTGTATGCAGGTCAAGAAGCAATAGACTCGGACATGGAACAACGAACTGGTTCCAAATTGGGAAGGAGTATTCCAAGGTCGTATGTTGCAGCTCTGCTTATTTAACTTATATGCAGAGTACATCATGTGAAATGCCAGGCAGGATGAAGCACAAGCTGGAATAAGATTGCTGGGAGAAATATCAATAACCTCAGAAATATCAAGGGGGGCAGATGATACCCCCCTTATGGCAGAAAGCGAAGAGGAACTGAAGAGCCTCTTGATGAAAGTGAAAGAAGAAACAGAGTGAAAAAGCGAGCTTAAAACTCAACATTCAAATAACTAAATCATGATGTCCGGTCCCATCACTTCATGGCAAATAGATGGGGAAACGATGGAAACAGCAAGAAACTTTATTTTCTTAGGCTCCAAAATCACTGTAGATGGTGACTGCAGCCATGGAATTAAAAAACACTTGCTCCTTGGAAGAAAAACTATGACAAAGTTAGACAGCCTATTAAAAAGCAGAGACATTACTTTGCTGACAAAGGCCCACCTAGTCAAAGCTATGGTTTTTCCAGTAGTCATGTATGAACCTCTGTGTGTATTAACAATATGATGTAATAAGTTTCTTTCTTTTTCCAGAACAGTTAGCATAGGATGAGGAATAGAGATGCAAGTGATGGGTTTCTGGGAACTCCTGCATAAGCAAGTAGATGTTTCATTTATTTCATGTCTTTGGGTTTTCTTTCAACCATATTCTAATGGATTTTCCTAAAAACTACTGAACATTTTTTCTAGTTAATATTAATTAGGAAATACTTTACGAGCTTTAGATAATAGAAACATAATTTACTAATGATTCATTTTTATGTATATATATGTTTATTTATTCATAATGGTTTATTCATTCAACACACACTTACAAAGTCCTCATACTGCATACTGTGCTTGCTAATTGTTGATGTTTTTTTTTTTTAAACACAAATCATCATCATTTATTTTCTAGGAGTTTAGAGTTGAAAGAAAATAATCAATAATATTTGTTCACTAGGCGTTTTGCCAGTTGCTTTTAATATATAACATTTTACAAAAATCCAATGATAGTGGCATTTTTCTTCTATATTTATAGGTGTGCAAATGGTGGGAAATGGTTAGTAACTTGCCAAAATTTATAAAGCAAATGATAAGTCTGGCTCCAAAACACATTTTTAATTCTCATTTGTTGCTGCTGTTCAATCACTCAGTCACGTCTGGCTCTTTGTGACCTCATGGACTGAAGCATGCTAGGCTTCCCTGTGCTTCACCAATTCCTGGAGTTTGCTCAAACTCATGTCCATTGAGTTAATGTTGCCATATAACCATCTCGTCTTCTGTTATCCCCTTCTCTTCCTGCCTTTAATCTTCCCCAGCACCAAGGTCTTTTCTAATGGGTCAGTTCTTTGCATCAGATGGCCAAAATATTGGAGCTTCAGCTTCAATATCAGTCCTTCCAATGTATATTCGGGATTGATTTCCTTTAGGATTGACTGGTGTGATCTCCTTGCTGTCCAAGGGACTCTCAAGAGTCTTCAACACCACAGTTCAAAAGCATCAATTCTTTGACATTCAGCCTTCTTTACAGTCTAACTCTCACATCCATATATGCCTACTGGAAAAACCAGGGCTTTAACTATATGGACCTCTGTCGGCAAAGTAATGTCGTCCCAACCCAGGGATTGAACCCAGGTCTCTCACATTGCAGGCAGATTCGTTACCACCTGAGCCACCAGGGAAGCCCTAGAACACTGTAGTGGGTAGCCTATTCCTTCTTTAGGGATCTTCCTGACCCAGGAATCTAACCAGATTTTCCTGCATTGCGGGCAGATTCTTTAATTCTCGTTACAAATGCTATATCACATCTGTCCTTATAGACATAAAAATATATTAAAATTATCTGGTGAATATTATATGAATTGTAAGAAAGAAAATAAGCAGTTACTTTAGGTTTGGTTTGCTCTGCTTAGCCACTCAGTCATGTCTGACTCTGCAACCCTATGGTCTGTAGCCCAACAGGCTACTGTGTCTACAGGGATTTTCCAGGCAAGAATACTGAAGTGAGTAGCTTATCTCTTCTCCAGGGCAAGTTTCTGACCCAGGAATCAAACCGGGATCTCCTGGCTTACAGATGGATTCTTTACCAGCTGAGATGCCAGGGAAGCCCATGGTTGGTATCACAGACATAAAACTCTGGAGAGGCACAAAGTGATACTCATGAAATAACATGAAATATAATCTAATTTTATACCTGGAATATAACTGAGGCAAAAGTTGCAAATAGGTTGATTATCTAGTGAACCAGAGAGTAATATTGATTAAATATCAAGGTGGCTTCCTGAAGGAGCAGGTATTTTAGATCAGTTTTAAATAATAAATAAAAATAATTGGATAAAGAGAAGGAGGAGGCATTCCAAATACAGAACCACAGAAAAAATGCACACAAGCAAGAAACAGAATGATGTGGGCAAAAGTTAACACACAATGAAGATGTTTTTAAGACAAAGAGAAAGGCAGAAACTGGCTTGAGAATCAGGCCAGTCAGATTATGGGGAGCCTTGGGTGATGTACTAAGATATTTGAACATTATTCTGTAGTATGAATAGTAGGGAAAACAAAGAGTGTTTAGTAAGGGGGATCATGGATGGTCAGAGAGGGCCAGAAAAATGAGTGTCTCTTACAAAATTTTGACCAACTTTCCTGGTTTTCTTAGTTAAGTTTTCCATACGCTGTTCAGTCACTAAGTCATGTCTGAGTCTACAGCCCATGGACTTCAGCATTTCAGGCTCCTTTGTCCACTATTTCCCTTGCTCCAATTGATGTCCATTGAGTCAGTAACGCTATCTAACCATCTCATCCTCTGCTAGAGAATATATATACTAGAACTTAAAGTATATGAAATATAGAGATTAAAGGGCTTATTATCTCTTAGAGTCTTCTATTTATATTACAAAGGAAAGAAGAATACTAGTTATAACATTTTAGGATTTAAAAATTGTTACATAAACCACCATGTAAGTTTACCTAAAGTTTAGCTTTGACTTGTGTTCCTCAAATTTGGAAGCTGATGAGTTATGAAAATGCTTGTGTCTCAGGGAGCTTGGTTAAATTCCAGGAGACGATCATGTTTAGTAATCTTATATTTTCAAAATTTCTTTAAGATATTCTTGATGAATGAATATAAAGACCACCAAGAATGGGCATTATTGCCTTTCTTTTGCTGTTTGCTCATTTTCTTTAGATCACCTTGTTGTTTACATATCTCACCCTGAGATTATATGATTTGTTTTACAACCCATCCCTGGTTTTTATGTTGACCTGCGTCTCCTCAGTTCAATTCATTTCAGTTGCTCAGTCGTGTTCGACTCCATGAATCGCAGCACGCCAGAAAGCCTTACGCTAATGCTTATATTCATAACTTTTCATTTTCCTGACCTTCAACCCCTCTTGTCCCTGGTGTGTTCTGCCTGCCTCTCTTCTTCCCTTGTTCTCATTAATGATGAGACATACAGATTGTCCATTTCAAGTATTAGTGTGTTAAAGTCTTTTTTGTTTGAGAAAGGTTGTTCATTCCAATTATATCTGTGGCACTACTGCTTTAAGACTGACAGGCAAATATGGCGTGATGGTTAATGTGTTAATCTTAACTTTTGTTCTTATTTCAACTGAATGCAGATAGAATTCACTTATACATCTTCTTCCTATATGTCAAAAAAGGCAAATAAAGTCTGTAAAACTAGGGAATTTCAAAGTTGAATGCAATGTAGAGAAAATGAGACCCAGAGAGAAGAAACGAAGTCTCTGAGATGAGGACATAAGGTCATATGGTTACTTAGTGGTCATTTCTTTTATTCATTCTTTTTTTCGCTTGAGAGTATTTTACTGCATTTCTCCTGGAGTTGGAATGGGCTGTCAGTGTAAGCTGGCTGAGTCTTTTAATTGCTGTAATATATTTTCTTATCATCTTTGAAGGATGTCAGCTATGGTTCCTTGGAGATGATGTGGCTTTCTAAATTTTCTGTCTTTTATTTGTTCAATGATGTTATATTTATTGCTTTCAATATATGATTTATAACTGATATAAAGTTCTTAATTTCTAAATGAGTTGACAGTTTATTTTTAAGATCTTAGTGATTGCTTTTTCTGAGGTTTTTTAAATTTATCATGGCCAAAGTGGCTGCCAATGTTGACTAGAAACCTTTTCTATAGTTTATATGTACTAATTTATTTATCTATTTCTGGTCTTCTCTATAGTATATAAAATGATTGACAAATTTTTATGGCTATCTTCTCCTTGCTTTTATGATTTTAATTACACTGGTGTCTTGGTTCATGTATTCACTTTCTTATTCATTGTACAATATTCTCAACAGAGATTCATTTCTAGGTCCTCACATATCTGAAAATTTTCTGGAATATACCTAGAAAGTATTATTTTTCTGATCAGTATATTTAAATATAGATATAAAAGTGTTAGGACTTCCCAGGGGGCACTAGTGTGATAAAGAACCTACCTGCCAAAGCAGAAGATACAAGACATGTGAGTCCAATCCCTGGTTCAAGGAGATCCTCTGGAAGAGGTCCTGGCAACCCAGTCCACTATTCTTGCCTGGAGAATTCCATGGACAGTGGAGCCTCACGGGCCAGTCCATGGGGTCACAGGAGTCAGATATGACTGAAGCAACTTAGCACGCATGCACTCCCATGTAAGTGTTAAGGTGATGTAGCTAGTGAGTGAAGTCATTCAATCATATCCTACCACGCTCCTCCATCCATGGGATTTTCCAGGCAAGAGTACTACAGTGGGTTACTGTAACTAGTATTAAAGTGTGATTTATAGGAGCTGGAACTTAGAGATCAGCGAGGCATGGGAGCAAGTCTTAGCTGTAGAGCTTGGACAAAGTATAATTTTAAAACTATGTTTTCTTATCTAAATAATATTAACATCTGTTTCAGGGGCCAGAATTAGTAAATTAGGAAGTTTATGATAATGCTTTGTCTAGATCCTGAACTTTAGTATACGGTCAGTAAATGTTAGCTTTTAGCCTTAGCTTTGTGCATGTTTTTTTCCTGCAAGTATAAATTACTTATAGTTATGTCTTTCATTCATTTATTACATTTTCCTTAATAAAAGTGTTAATAAGAATTTATGTTAGTTTTCTAGGTTCAATGAGAGGGGTTTTTTTGATATCACCAATTTAGAACTCCAGGGAAAGGTAACACTATATGTTCAAAGGTAATATTATGTGAACACAACAAATTGCACAATTTTCCCTCCCTACATTAATGTTGCCCAGGATTACAAAAGTGTTTGGAGATCAGAGATCTGTGGAAGCAATGGAGCAGGGGAACTTTCACCTGGAGACTAGGTCAAGACTAGTCTCCTAGTCTTGGCATCATCAACTTGTTCATAATCCTCTGGTCATAGCTTGATTTCAAATCCTTACTTCTAAGGTCTTAGCCTTTTTTGAAAGGTTCTGTGAGACTTAGAAACAGCATTTTTTTCCTTACAAGAAATATGAATAAATAGCAAGTTATTCAAGTTACTTGATAAATACGCTTCTAAGTTTAAAAAAAAAAAGTTTGAATTCAGCTTTACATTACAGGAATTTAGACTTTGTATCATTTTCTTTTCCTTTTTAAAAAAATTTTTCTTTCAGCAAATGGATGGAAGCTGGAAAATCTTGAGGAGTAAAATTCATGGCATTTTACATTTTTATCTAATAGCATACTTTACATATCTCTTCTCAGTTTTAATGAGAATGCTTTATATAATAGAAGCAGGTGAAACTTGGGGTTTAACTTCATATCATAGGAAGACTACAAAAAGAGTTTCTGCTGGCAAATAAAAGGAGAATGGGGCATGCTTTAATTCTTAAGACAAGTCATGCTACTGCCACAAGACAAAGATGTGTAATTTTCTCTGAGAATTTGAAATTACTAAGGTGAATATGTCTTTGTGTATATGAGTATGAGTGAGGTCTCTCGACTCCATTGATTCCAAGTTGTGGTAAATTAAGTGTGATTATTTTTTCCATATGTTTTCCTGCCACACACACTCCTAAGGTTCCTGAGAATCTGTGTAAGGAAAATTATGTTTTCTCCTGTAACCCCTCTGATAGATTTTCCAAATATATGTTACAAGGAAAAAGAATTCAGGCACTTTTTACCAATCCCCAATATTCTGAAGTGTGAAAAGAAATCTGTTGTTCCCATTAATATCACCTGGGTGCTTTAAGGACAAAATGTCATTTGATTGTGTCTCTGGCTTTCTAGCATCTCTCAAATTCAGAGTCTTGCTGGTTACGTGAAATCACATTTCTATTCACATAGTCGTGAGATTTCAGAATTCATCATAACCACTGTGATTTAACTGCCAGTGATCCCCGGAACTCCAGAGGGCACAATTCACATTGCATGACTATGAATCCATACCATGAAATTCCATTGCAGATTGCCTATTCTCTTGCTGACTGCTAAGGAGTAAAATGACTTTTGACATGCCTTTTTAAAGCATGTACAGGAACTGGAACATAAAACTACATAATTGAGTCACCTTGCTTAATTTCACTTTGTGAATTATTGGTTTCCTGAGAAGTAGTTTAACAGCTGAACAGAGAAAAATAATTCTCAAATTTAAAGTGTCTCTTTGGGCATTCCTTTTTCATGTAACGATTCTGTTAGAGTACATGACAAAATCATCAGTAAACACAGCATTGATTTTAGAAGGCACATTGCCATCACACAGAATACATCACTCCAAAGTAAGAAGATTTCAACATGTTTGATGTGTTATCTTGAGTATTTGTGTCTTTCTATTGACTTACTGTAGAACAAAGATATAATAAATTATATTTTCTAACTTTTCAATGTATGTGTGTGTTCTTCACTGCCATTGATTTGTATATAGATCATGATTCTTCCAAGAAAACACCTCTGTCAAGTTCCTATTTTTTCCTAGATGAGTTCTTCTTGTTGAAAACCTGATGCGTGAAGTGAATAAAGTCTGAATCTTGTATTAAGAGGTTTTCAATTTTGTTTACATTTCCAGTTTTTTGATATTTTGTAGATATTTCTGTCTATAAAAACACAAGTAGTTGAACATGTTGACCCCTTCAGAAATAATATACAATTTCTAGCAAAAATGAGAATGGTTACATTTGTTTCTCAAATTTAACAAAGCATATGTTGATCTTAAGAAAAAAAAATCTATATCTAATAGGAAGGCAAAAGGAAGGCTTTCTCTTATTTATATAGCTTCCAAATGAATTATCACACTGATAATATATGCAAACTGGAACTTGAATAACAATATACATTATGAAAATTTCTCAATAGAATTTAGGAAATATTTTAGAAAATATTAATTATCCCATGAAAGCTATTCTATCAGCAAGTGAAGTAATTTATCTAAAAGCAGTATAAGGTTTTTAAAGTATTTTACTTTAAGAATACACAATATGTAACTCTTCATGCTATACTGTTGGATTCATATGTTATAAGAAACTTTTCTGCTGTATAATCAAGACTGTGTAACATATGAGGACAATGCTGTATGGTAGACTTTACAGATGNAATTTATCTAAAAGCAGTATAAGGTTTTTAAAGTATTTTACTTTAAGAATACACAATATGTAACTCTTCATGCTATACTGTTGGATTCATATAAGAAACTTTTCTGCTGTATAATCAAGACTGTGTAACATATGAGGACAATGCTGTATGGTTAGACTTTACAGATGATTTCAGGAGTTTATGCCTGCCGTTGCCTTTCTCACTGACCATCTGAATAACTCGGAAAAGAGATTAGAAAAGTTAATTATATGAGTGACTCTTCAGTGAACAGACAAACTAAACCTAGGTCTCTTAGAGGTCATTGTTTTAAAAAAAGGCATTGTCCTCTGCAACGTTTTTGGGTCATTAATGATGTAAAAGATGTTTCTTGAAAACAGAGCTTAATAATTTGCAATGGTGATTTAAAAATCTAATTGGATTCTTATCAACTAATTCTCAATAAGATAATGTAATGGCTAATTACTGTTATTGGTGATATTTAGACACGTTGAAGTCTAATTTTGTCTTTAAATTAGACAATGTAAGGTTATATTTACAGAAGCTGAGTTATTTAACACTTAGCAGAGTACATCTCTGATAGGATTACATAGACAGCACCCATTAAATTATTAGAGTTAGCCTGTGATTCGCAGTTGGATACCAAATTTGTACAGAAGCATAATCATGACACTTTTAATTATAATGGTAATATGATTACTTTTAATCATATTAAAAGTAGTTGAAAAGCAAATTGCAACCAGTAAGTAACTGAAAAGCAAATTGCAACCACTAATGCATTGCACAGAAACATAAAATTGTTAGTTCTTTTTCTAAGATTACACATTGAGAGAAAGGGCACTTTAAATTATAGTCTGAAGTGGCTGTTAATTATAAAATTCTATTTATCTTTCTTAATAAGCATAAACATTCATATTCTATTATGACCACTGAGTCTTTGATCTCACCTCCTTTCAGGGAAGCCATCCCTCAGGGTGATATTACCTGAATTACAGAGAGGTCCTCTTTTTCCTTGATCTTATACTCAAGTCAACAAATATTTTAGTCAGTAGAAAAGAGTCATGGGCAAAGCAGTTAGGGAAAAGTCCATACAGAAACAGACCCAGCACAGTCAAAAATAAAATAAATAAATAAAATTAAAAATAAATAAATAAAAATCCTTCACAAAATTCTTGACCTGATAGAGTTTATATTGATATAGAGGAGACTCAAGAAATAAATTCAAACAGAACACTACATGGTAAGTATTACAAAGAATAATACATAAAGAGGCCAATGAATGTTGCAAAATTAAAATTGTAATGTTATATAGGGTGTACAGGAGGAAATCTACTGAAAAAGTAACATTTGAGTAAAGATCAGAGGGAAGTAAAGAGGCGGATGGAAGAACAGTTAGGCTGACAGAACAGCAGTGCAAAGGACCTCTGATGGCTCAATTAAAGGAAATAACAAGAACCGCTATGTGTACGGGCAGAAGCAGTAATCCAGGTGAGAGACTGTTGACATTGTTCACAGCAGCAGCAGTGAAGGTGGTAAAAGGGAGTGGGGTTCTGAATGCATTTTAAAGGTAGAGAGAACCAGGAAGATCACTGAGAAATAAGATGTGGAACTACAAAGAAAAAGAATGCAAAAATAAGTTCAAGAATTTTGATCTGATGATGTGGACAAATGGAGTTGCCACCAGCTAAGGTGAGATGATTGTGTGAGAGAGGCTGTTGGAGTGAGAGCATGGACCAGGAGATAGAACCCAGTTCAACGTGTTATCTGCTGGAGAAGGGACCCGCTACCCACTGCAGTATTCTTGGGCTTCCCTGGGGGCTCAGACTGTAAAGAATCTGCCCGCAATGCAGGAAACCTGGGTTTGATCTCTGGGTCAGGAAGATATCCTGGAAAAGGGAATGGCTTCCCACTCCAGTATTCTTGCCTGGAAAATTCCATGGACAAAGGAACCTAGTGGGCTACAGCCCATGGGATCATGAAAGTGTCAGACATGTTCAGTTCAGTTGCCCAGTCTTGTCCAGCTCTTTGTAATCCCATGGACTGCAGCATGCCAGGCCTCCCTGTCTATCATCAAATCCTGGAGTTTATTCAAACTCATGTCCATTGAGTTGGTGATGCCATCCAACCATCTCATCCTCTGTCTGATGTTGCCTTCTCCTCCCACCTTTGATCTTTCCAAGCATCAGGGTCTTTTCAAATGAGTCAGTTCCTCGCATCAGGTGGCCAAAGTATTGGAGTTTCAGCATCAACATCAGTCCTTGCAATGAACATTCAGAACTGATTTCCCTTAGGATGGACTGGTTGGATCTCCTTGCAGTCCAAGGGACTCTCAAGAGTCTTCTTCAACACTACAGTTCAAAAGCATCAATTCTTCAGCACTCAGCTTTCTTTATACTCCAACTCTCACATCCATACATGACTACTAGAAAATATATGTATGCATATGGCTAATTCACTTCATTGTACAGCAGAAACTAACACAAAATTGTAAAGCAATTATATTCCAATTTTTAAAAAATGAGAGGAAAGGGGGAAAAAAGACTACTCATTCATCATGCTATAACTGTTTTGGTTATTCTTGCACATGTGTATTTTCAAGCACATTTAAACAACAAAAATTATGAAGAAAACACATCATGATTTCTTATTGGATGCAATTGTGAAACTTTTCTGAAAATAGCATATATTTGAAAGTAAACTATACAAACAGACGTTTTGAATTTTGTGTACTTAGTAACTTTACAAGTCATAGATGATTCTGTAAAAATATTGAATAGTTACGTTTACTGAATTTCTATTATATATCAAGTGTTTTATATTGATTACCACCAACCCTCACCATGGTTCTGCAATATGGTAATACCCCTCTGTAATATATCGCACATGAAGTTCAAGTATATTCCTAAGTGAATACAAATAGATAAATATTGGACATGAAGAACAAAATCATTTACAGATGTTATGTTTACCTACACAGAAAAATACTAGAAATCAACTGAAAAAACATTAGAACTAATATAACTGTTCAGTATATTTGCCGTAAGTAATATAAACGAACATCATCAATAGGTTTCCATTTCCAAAGGAAGGGAAAATCATTTTCACAATAATGTAAAAACCATAGACTTATCAGTAATAAATTTAATGAAAATTATGAAAGACTCTTACATATAAATCTATAAATGTTACTAAATAGTAGACCTGAATAAATGGAACATTAAACTTTTAAAGACAAAATTGCAAGCACACCAGTTATTCTCTTATTCATTTATACATTTAATGTAATTGAAATCAAAATCATGATTTTCTGGGTTGGTAGTTTTGGGAGAGAAAAAAGAATCCAGAAAAAGATTTATGTATATATGACAAACATCTGATAAAGGCATCAGTTCAAATCACTGGAAAATGGTGGATTTTGCAATAAATTGTGTTAGAAAAGCTGGATATCTATTTGATATTTAGAGAACCGAGTAACTAACCCAGAGTCATATAGCTAGAAAGTAAGTAGACACTAAATTTGAGCTCTAAAAGAAAATACTTTCAAGACTGTGCTTCATTACTTCTCAACCTGCTTTAGATATCTTAAACAATTCTTGCTGAGATGAAAGTCTCAATTTTACAGATAAGTAAAATGAAACTAGAAGAGTTATTAATAAAGGACTGTCTCAAAAGTTAACATGCTAGTGGTGATGGTGCTTTAACTATATCTTTAATTCCCAGCTTATCCACATTCAAAATTAAATATTTTGCCTCACGTTGAAGTTTGCCATAATGTGTTTCTAGCTCTAATTTCCAGATTCTTCCACTAATTCAAACCACTTTATTATTTTTGAGAATTTCTACTAATACATGTATCCAATTATGATCATATAATGTGTCTCCCCCAAATCAAATATTTAAAAGGCATTTACAGGTGGCTGAATTCACAGACTCTGAGATGTACCTTCCATCCTTTTGAAATATCTCCCCATTCAGATCACCGAGGCACTAAATTTTGCTTCTGTAGCTTCAGTCCTTTAATTGAAAACTGTTCTTCACTGTTAAGAAGCATTATTCTGCAAGAATGCAAGTCTAATCAGGAAAAGCCTTCTTGAGGAAGTGACATCAGGGTTTATTTTAATGAAATTCAGAGAGCCATTCCATGGTATCGTATGGCGTGGGTGCTCAGTCATGTCCGACTCTTTGTGACCCCATGGACTATACAGCCCACCAGGCTCTTCTGTCCATGGAATATTCCAGGCAAGAATACTAGAGCAGAATGTCATTTCCTGCTTCAGGGGATCTTCCTCCCAGGGACAAGGACCGATATCTTTTGTGTCTCCTACATTAGCAGGCAGGTTCTTTACTACTGTGCCACCTGAACACACTCAGTCATTCCAAGACCCAGAGAAAGAGNCAGAATGTCATTTCCTGCTTCAGGGGATCTTCCTCCCAGGGACAAGGACCGATATCTTTTGTGTCTCCTACATTAGCAGGCAGGTTCTTTACTACTGTGCCACCTGAACACACTCAGTCATTCCAAGACCCAGAGAAAGAGTGTTCAAGAATTTTTTAAATACAAGTATAAAACTTCTATAATTTATAAAGAATAAGCTTATTTCATAGTTGAAAGACCAAAATGAGGGCTAGTGTAATAGCATGGTAGTCAGGTAATTTTGAGTAAAGAGATGTAACAGAATATGATGCTATCAGTAAAGTAGTCAAGGTCTGGGTCATTTGGCACCTTGCTGGATATGATAACGAGCTTGCAACTCAAATAAAGTCCAAAGGGAAATCAAAGAGGATTCCTGTGAGCCATATTTAATGGACATAATGGCAACGCCATCTCTAACTTCTCCAAAGAGAAGATGTCCTAAAGTAGACAGGGTATTTGAAAACCTACGTTAATCTTCATTTTCAAGAAAAAGAGAAGTTCAGCTGATTTAGGATACATGTTCTTTCTAATTTTTCTCTGAAATCTTATAATTTTACCACTAGAGTAATTCAAAATATGGTTAACCTGAAGTACAAATATTAAATGAAAGTAATAAACAAGTCTAACCCAGATATCTCTAACATATTTGAAAAGATATAAAGTTATTTTCATAATAAGTGGCAATGGCTTGGTCAATTATTTTATCAGAAAAGGAGTCAATATAAAAGNGAAGTACAAATATTAAATGAAAGTAATAAACAAGTCTAACCCAGATATCTCTAACATATTTGAAAAGATATGAAGTTATTTTCATAATAAGTGGCAATGGCTTGGTCAATTATTTTATCAGAAAAGGAGTCAATATAAAAGAAAGAGAATTAATTGGCATCAAACTTTGCAAAAGATTGAAATAACACATTCCACCTAAAGTTTCCAAATAAGTCCACTAATCTGTCCTCCAAAGACCTATTGTTTCTGCTTTTAAAAAACTGTGACTTATTAAACTAATTAAGACTAATAATGACATTTCCACAGAAACATTTGCAACATGTTTCCCTTTTATCACTGACTATTCTTTGTACCACGGAAAATGTTCTCCATAAACATCATCTTCTAATTTCCTTAAGTTATTGTCATTCTGAGCATTTTGTATTTCACCTGTATGCATTTAATCCAATTTTTAAACAAGGAATAAATGTAATAAGCACCATGGCAGAACTTTAAGAATTATAGAATCGTAAAAACTCTAAGAATGTTTTGATAAACATTCTAGCAATGGGCCAAAATAAGTTAAAACTAATTTTTCTATCACTTACACAGCACATTAAAACCTAACTCTTCCTGAAAGATGTGTATCTATATTCAACATGTGTATATGCATTGNATAGAATCGTAAAAACTCTAAGAATGTTTTGATAAACATTCTAGCAATGGGCCAAAATAAGTTAAAACTAATTTTTCTATCACTTACACAGCACATTAAAACCTAACTCTTCCTGAAAGATGTGTATCTATATTCAACATGTGTGTATGCATTGTACAATGTTTATGCTAGTTGCAAACACTTCTGTCTTTCACACTCGCTTTTAAAATGCCCAAAATCTTATACTATGTCTTAATTATTTTCACATGTTGATCTGAGATCTTTTACAGGAAAAAAATTAACTGCTTCAGAAATGTTTACTGAATTGTATGGAATTTGAATTTAGAATCACACTATAATTTGACATATAGTAGAATTTAATATCACATAGAATCTGATGTTAAGCTGTCTGGTTTCAGACTCAAATCCAACGGCTTCAGAGGTATCAGTAACTGAGTTATTCTAAGGATTTCATCATGAGAGGACTCAAACAAAATATGGCCCCCTTACCATGGTCTAAAAGATATTATCCTGATGTTCCAATTTGCAGGCACACTTTCAAGGACTACTTGCATATACACACATAAGGAATACTTTTAATCATCCAGTCTAAATCTTTGTTCCTGTTGTTTTGTGTTCTCAACAGAGTTAATTTCTAAGGGAAAAGACAGGAGGAGATGGTCATGTAAATTTAGTATTAGAATGAACTCCAAATAAACACCAACATAATTAAGAAAATCAAACCATTTTAAAATAACAAAATCATTTCTAGTTGTTAAAAGATTCATTTTGACCTGGCATTTGCTAATCACACAAGATGCAATGATGTCACTCATCACACAAGATGAATACCACCATTTGCTATCTACAAAGCAAAAGAACCAATGCATAAGCTGGACCCAGCCATGTGCATAATCCTCCCTCAGCTGATTCTCTCTGCATTGTACCAGAGTGGGAGTGTGGCTTTTTCTGCCTCTTCTCTGTAACATATAAAAGGTTTTAACTTTCACTTAAAAAAGAAATAATGAAAGAAAGAAAAAGCAGCTTCTGTTTGTACATAAACACCAGGCATGGAGATTCTATACTGCATCCTAGGAGAAACCAGGGAGCCAAAATAATGAGCTTAAAACCTCAGAAATCTGTGTCTATGATTCAATTATTTGAAAGCAGCTACTAAATAATCTCTTACATGATACCAGCATATTTTCCTTTGTAACATGTGCTACTTTGTTTATTCACCCCAGAATTTTGTCTTTATTTTAATTGCTACTAAGCTCTTTGCTTAAGGTTTTATGGCTTCATCCTCTTATACTCCCAGATTTATAGCATGTGGCCACTGAAGTTACATTCACTTTTCCTCTTTCATGTTTAACATCATTGCCTCAAACTTTTCTGAATGCATATGAGGTCATTTATCTCTCTCTGTTTCTATTCAGCCTAAGTGCTGAATTTCTGTGTGTGTGTTTTCTTTTAAAAAGAAAGTGTGGCCTCTCCTGTTTTTCTCTAACTCATTAAAATTGTTTCCTTTTCCTACTGCTTATTTCTTCTTTATTACTGAATAGCACAGATCACCACTAAGCATCACCTTGAAAGAGATTTACTCACCAATTTACTGTAGCTCAGAAATGTATTTCCAGTTTTACTATGAAGTAAAATATACATTAATCACCTACGGTGTCATTGGCAGAAGTATTTTGTTACCAATGATGAATATCAACTGATTTCTAAAATTCTAATGGTGGGAAGAGATACAAAATATATCAGACACAAGCCACTCTTGATAATTTATGATAAAAAATACAATGTATATAATAAATAAATTTATTGAAAGAAAAATGTAATTAAGTCAAATGTGCATTTTTTGTTAGAAGAATTAGGCTATACTTAATTATATACAACTTTCCCCAAAGATATGATACTTATAAAGATCATTTCAAGTTACATTTCCTAACATCTATTTTATAAACCAGTTTTAATATATTTCACACTATTGGTTTTATTATTGCTTTTAATTATCAAATTTGCATTATTATTATTATTTACCTACACTCTTTTGTAGACCATATTCACAGTGCATTAACTTCTGCACTATTTACAGTACATTAACTTTTGGCCCTCAAGAGCAAAAAAGTGTCAAATTCTGTCCATTGATCCATGACCAACATGAAAAATCACATTCACAGGTATAAAAACATTTAATATATTCACAGGTATAAAATATTATCCTACAGGTACAAGGACTAGACAACCTCCCACTGCCACCAATTTCATAATTACAATAATTTATAATTATGGATATTTATTTGTAGTACATCCACAGATACTTACTGAAGATTTGAAATATGTGGGGGTTTTTAAGGGTATTATAACACCTACCTGTTTCTTTCCCATTCAAGAAATCATTAGCAGAATTAGAATAAGTTATGGGAATAACCTTGCCTATACTGTAATTTGTTTAAAAAGAAGTAAATCATTAGAAAAATTAAACTATTCCTGGTTACATATTACTTGGGACACACTTCAGAGGTGCTCATGATATTAGACCAGGAACTGCTAAACTAGGGCTTCATTTCAAACTCAACAATGATCTAAACAGTAACAAACAGTGTTGATAGTCTGGCTATATCAAATAAACCCCTTGCAGTAAGCAAAATAATGACTCCCAAAGATGTTCAGGTCTGAATCTCTGGAATCTGTGAATATGTTAAATTTACAGGGAAAAATATATTTTGCAGGTATGATAAAATTAGGGTCCTTGAGATGTGAGATTACATAATGGGCTATCTGGATGTGCCCAATGTGATCAAAAGGTACTTATAAAGAAAGATAGAAGTTCAGAGATAGAGGAGATATAAGAAAGGAAACAGAGACTGGAGTGATGAAATGACTGGCTGAGCACCATAAACCAATGAATGTAGACAATCAGAAGAAGTTGGAAAAAACCAAAAGATTCTTTCCTAGAGCTTCCTACTACTCTTTCCTAGTAACAACTCCAGTACTTTGGCCACTNTTCTAGTGTATGTGCCTGTGCAAAGAGGTATGATAAAATTAGGGTCCTTGAGATGTGAGATTACATAATGGGCTATCTGGATGGGCCCAATGTGATCAAAAGGTACTTACAAAGAAAGATAGAAGTTCAGAGATAGAGGAGATATAAGAAAGGAAACAGAGACTGGAGTCTGACTGGCTGAGTACCATAAACCAATGAATGTAGACAATCAGAAGAAGTTGGAAAAAACCAAAAGATTCTTTCCTAGAGCCTCCTACTACTCTTTCCTAGTAACAACTCCAGTACTTTGGCCACTTCATGCGAAGAGTTGATCATTGGAAAAGACTCTAATGCTGGAAGGGATTGGGGGCAGGAGGAGAAGGGGATGACAGAGGATGAGATGACTGGATGGCATCACGGACTCAATGGGCATGAGTCTGAGTGAACTTCGGGAGTTGGTGATGGACAGGGAGGCCTGGCATGCTGCGATTCATGGGGTTGCAAAGAGTCGGACAGACTGAGTGACTGAACTGAACTGAACTGAAGAAGTAACAATGCTGTTGACAACACTGATTTTAGGCCAGTGAAACCAACTGTGAACTTCTGACTTCGAGAACTTAAAAATAATAAAATCTTTGGTTTTAAGCCACTGGGTTTATGGCAATTTCTTACGACAGCAATAACAAAAGACTTTAAACAGCAAAAGCATATTGTGTGCCTGTTAGTTGCTCAGTCGTGTCCAACTTTGTGCAACCCCATGGACTGTGGCCCACCAGGATCCTCTGTCCATGGGATTCTCCAGGCAAGAATACTGGAGTGGGCAGCCATTCCCTTCTATAGGGGATCTTCCCAACCCAGGGACTGAACCCAGGTCTCCTGCAGGCGGATTCTTTACCATCTGAGCCACCAGGGAAGCTGCAAAGGCATATTAGTATACATCAAATACGTCTCCTGAATCATCTGACTCATTGCCTAAAAATACCTAGTTAATAGTAATTCAATTCCAGTCCTAATTCAGGGAGAAAGGAAAAAGAAGCAAGACAAGATTAAAAATCTTGGGACAAATAATATATGAATATTTATTGACCATGTATAGATGGAGATTTAACTGATTATTTTCTTCACCAAATCAGAACCATCCATTTGTTTTTTTCTTCCCATTTCCCCCTACCTGCTACATAAAAGGACTCAATGAATAAGTGAAAATTTAGGCAGTTAGAGGAGAAAATGGATAAGTAAAGAATGTAAATAATTAACATCATTTATTTTAAGAATAAAGCTTATCACAGTCTTAGTTACATTAACTTTTTGTCTACATAGTCACTTTAACTTAACTATATTTCCATAGGGATTAGTACTTCTACAGAAACCCAGATCTATTAACATTTAATGAAAATGGCCAGTTCCAAGTTTTTAGATAAAAATCAGTCTCACAGTTCCATTCTTTCATTAAAAAAAAAAGATGGATCCAGGACTTCCCTGGTGGTCCAGTAGTTAAAAATTCATTCGCCAATGTGAAGGACTTGGGTTCAATCCCTGGCCTGGAAAGAGACCTCATGCCACAGAATAACTAAGCTTGCATATTACAAATGCTGAGCCTACACACTGCAACTACTGAGCCCATGCACTCTATGGCCCATGCTCTGCAACAAGAGAAGCTATGGCAATGAGAAAGCTGTGCACCTCAGTGAAGAGTAGGCTCCTTTCACCTCAACTAGAGAAAGTCTGTGCGTGGCTATGAAGACCCAGTGTAGCCAAAAATAAATTAATTAAGTTAATTAAAAGTATGGATCCTTCTACTTCAGTTCTAAATTATGAATTCTTCATTTTATGATCATTCAAACATATGGCAAGAGCAGAGAAAGTCTTTCCCACACAGTTAGTACTATATATAACATAATTTTACACTTACAAATTAATAGATTATATTCCTGTTATAGTTCTCTCCAGGAATTCTTTAATTAAGTGACGTACTTTAAAAAGAAAAACATTATGCTGTTATGCATAATGTTGTATACAGGTTTCACAGCATTCATATAATACAATACATGTCTTAATAAGCCAAATCCATATGTTACATATTAAGGAAAACAACTGATATTAAATAGAATTAAGTGATTTAAAATATTTTCCAATTGAATTGACTGAACTAATACAAACATGGCCTAGTCCTAGGTAAGGACCTCCTTTCCTGCATCTAATACCACACCATCACATTTTTCGATTCAGTACAAAACAAATTACAAAACGATCAGTATACTGGGGATTAAAATAGAGCAGCTCCTTTTTTCTTTCTTTTCATTAGTTCATTATTTGTTGCTCATTATACAAGGCTGATGGAGGTAAACAGTGATCCTTTCCATATAATATTAGATAAGTACTCAAAGACATTATAAAATCCTAAAGAAATATTGCTAGATGAAGTTCTAACCCTATAGATTGGCAGTAAATGAGATGGAATTCAATAATTAATTTTACATAGTTTTCCTGTAGTTTTCATTATTCATATTTAAAATTTGAAAAAGAAATGTAAATGCATGACAGTAGAATGCAGTTTCGTTGTTTTAATAAAACTATTGGGGAACTTCCCTGGTGGTTCAGTGGTTAAGAATCCACCTTGCAATGCAAAGGACACAGGTTCAATTTCTAGTTAGGGAACTAAGATGCTACATGCCATCAAACAACTGAACCCATGTACTGCAACTATTGAAGCCTGTGTGCTTTGGAGCCTGTGCGCTGCAACTACTGAGCTGATANATAGAATTTTGTTGTTTTCTGTCAAATATCAACATGAAACAGCCATAGGTAACATATGTCCCCTCCCTCTTGAACTTCCTCCCATTATATAACATTTCAGAAAAAAAAAAAAAATGACCATCATCTCAGAACTTATTTTAGAGAGAATATGTGGTACACATTCTAAAACAAAATGCCTAATGCCAATGTTAAAACACTAGGAAATAATCTTAATTTAGCAAGCCATATTTGATCCAAGTTATGAAAAATTCTTGATCCTCCCTCCTTTGGAGTTTAACCACAACTTAATGTACCCTGCTGCCATATTTGACATTGAAGACTTAACTTTATTCATGAAAATGTAAGGAACTATTTTCACATGATGTTAATTCCTCATTTTTCTCCCACCTCTGACAATCTGATCACTTCCAAGGGCTTATTCTCCAATACCCTCTGTGTTTCCCTGGATGTGTAGCTTCAATCACCCATTAGACATCCTTCCCTTCTCTCATTAAGTGATTTCATGTATTTTATTGGTTTTAATTATCACCTATGTCCAAATCTTTATCTTGGGCTCTGATCTTTCCCCTACATTATAGACTCATGTGCCTAGCTGCTTAACCACATGGATATCCCCAGGCATCTCAAACTCAAAATGTTAAGTTTATATCATATTCTTAACCCTGCGCTACCTCCCACTCTGGNCCCAGGTCTTAAGCATTACAAGCAGATTCATTACCAGCTGAGTCACAAGGGAAGCTATAAGTAAGTAGGCTGGCTATAAGATTTGAGGTTTTAAATATCTACAGAAGTTACCTATATCACTATTTGTTTTCCTCCTATATATTCAGTAATGGTTATTTTATTTTTTATATTCTTTGGGGAATTTTCATTTATGGTTTCTGAAGAAATGGCAGTTGATTTCACCTAGTTATGGTAAAGTGTCATGAGGCTCAAAAAGGTTTCAAAAAATGCCTTTCTCTTCCAAACCTTGTTTTTTATACTCCTGAATTGATGTGTGTTTTCAAATTTTGCATCAGCTGAATTGCTAGTCACTTTTGCTAAAGTATTTCCTTCAAACTCTCCTCCCTGCACACCACCTTTTTATTTAGAACTTTTGATGGTTTTGCCTTAATAAGGCATATTCTCTTATCTTCAATATGTTGTAAGTTCTTTAAGCATTGTGACTTTAAACCATTCAGTAGTTAATTCTCTCAACATTTGTAAATCAAATTTCTTATGATTATACAATGGAAGTGACAAATAAATTCAAGGGATTAGATGTGATAGAGTACCAGCAGAATTATGGACAGAGATTCCTGACATTGTACAGGAGGCAGGGATCAAGATCATCTCCAGGAAAAACAAATGAAAAAGGCAAAATGGTTGTCTGACAAGGCCTTACANATAATGATGAAAATATCTTGTGTCTGCACTCTCAATATCACAAGAGCTACTAGCCACATATCTTGCTGACCATATGAAATGAAGAAAGAGAGGAAATGAATGAGAAAGTGACTGTTTCATTCCGGCATTTTAAATTTCTTCCCCTGAAAGAAAAAATGTACTGGTTTGTATAAAATCCCTGCTGGTTTCCATTACCAAAGTTACAAGAGAAGGAAAAAGACTGTGGGTAAAACATAAAACCATAGTAAAGAGAAAATTCTAAACCTCAAAGGCCATGTTTTTTAAAACTTCATTGGAGAGAGGAATGAAAAAAGTACAAATTTTAGAAATTTTCGTTACAAAGCAACAGAGAATACCAGTTTTATCTTTATGTTGTAAGAATAAAAGAACTGAAAAATAATATATTGTTAAAAGTGTAACACTTATTCATTTATTTATTTGACAGATATTTATTGAGTGCTTACTCTAATTAGGGCACCATACTAGGTTCTGGGAGTATGTGCTTGTGTGGTCAGTCTCTATGTCAGGTCCGGCTCTCTGAGACCCCATGGGCCATAGCCCTCTGGGCTGCTCTGTCCATGGCATTCCCCAGACAAGAATATTGGAGTGGGTTGCCACTTCCTTCTCCAAGGGATCTTCCTGACCCAGGGATCAAACCCACATCTCCTGCATTGGTAGATGAATTATTTTCAACCGACCCACCGGGAAAGCCTAGGTTCTAGATACTATGCAAGAAAGAAAAACAGCCATCATCCTTGTCCTCATGAATCTTCAATACAGTGGCTTTTCTCCCAAGTTGTTTTTCTTTTTGGTTAAAAATTCAATCTTATTTTACCCTTGAAGGAGAACTGGGAAAATAGAATCAGGGAAAAATAAATACAAATATTTTTCTTTTGAGAAAACTGTGCTTTTTAAAGTAAACTGTAGTATACACTTTCTTTAGAGCATACACTCTTTTTTAGAGCATACACTCTTTTTTAGAGCATACACTCACTTTTAGAGCAAACACTAACCTTTAGTGTTTTATCCTTATTAAATCTGATTCATTTTCTAGCAACTTTTTGAAATGAAAGAAAATGTAATTTCAAGAAACAGTTTCAAAATATTTCTCCTAACATAAGATGAAATTGGTATAAAGAATAATAATAAAATATACATTCACAATAGCCTCTATATATTTAGTTTTTAAAAAACTAGAAAAAAAACTGTATCACAGTTGTTAGAAAATATGGCATGCCTTAAATAAGTGTAAAGTATTTTTGAAGTACAAATACTGATGGGATAAATAGGGTATAAGATTAAGTGACAGGTAGAAGAAACAGAAATCTGTAAGAGCTCATTAATCACTACAGAATTATATTCTCAACTGATTGTTCTTAAGTATAAAAAGACTGTGTCTGCTGTTTATAAATACCTCAGTGCTTCTTTCATTAGTTATCTTCTATTAAAAAAAATAAAAAACAATACTGAGGTGATTAATTGTGAAGGTTAAGAAACAAACATTCTGTTAGGAGTTTTAAAATACGGAACTAACTCAAAACTAAAATAACAATAAAAGTATAGCTATTTATACTTAAAGAATACAATTTTTAGGACAAAAATGTATTTTTTCATTTTATGTCAAAGCACTGAAAAAATATACATAATCACAAAAGTAAAAGATAATCATTGGTAGTATACTCTACAATGTTATCAGAAAGTACCTGTAAACTTTACTTTTCCTTTTAACTAGAAAACAAAACCAATTATAATGGCATTTATTTTTTCAGAGCTAAATGCTCCATATTTTACATACTCTACTGTATGCGCCTTAAGATTTTATTATGACTGTGCCCCAAAGTCTATTTAGTTCAGTTCATCACAGTATTCAATTCTTACAGGCATGCCAATGAAATTTTCATAGAGATGTGTAATGATCTTCATTATACCAACTTCAAAGGGTAGGGTTACCTCAAAATAGCATAGTACACTATCCTTTAATGATCCTTCACAGAGAAAATATTTTTAAATGTGTATATAAATAATTCTCAAAACTATTAATTGTTTAAAATTAATAGAGACAGATGGTGTCTTTACTTTTTGGCTCCAAATATATTTGAATTTATTTTAAAATCATAAAACATGAATAATCCAAACAAAATTCTAAAATTAAAATTTTAGAATCCTCCAATCAAATGACATTTCTGTATATGAATGTTCTGTGGTTTCATCTTTATTTACTCAGCCATGTTCATTGTCCTTTAAATCACTTCAACTCCTCCTTTCTGGACCATTGCAAGATTTGTTAAATCTTCCTTGATATGTTACCACAGTATTCTCTCAGAAATGGATACCCCGACNATGAATGTTCTGTGGTTTCATCTTTATTTACTCAGCCATGTTCATTGTCCTTTAAATCACTTCAACTCCTCCTTTCTGGACCATTGCAAGATTTGTTAAATCTTCCTTGATATGTTACCACAGTATTCTCTCAGAAATGGATACCCCGAGCTTTACACCAAGGTGATGATGAGTTGTACTTACTTTTAACATATTTCTTCATAATTTTCCTTTGATATCTCTAGAATTAATACTGTTAATTCACTACCTATCAGCCTTTGGTATAATATGGCCTAATTATCTATAAATCATTTAATACCACATTAAACATTTTTCAATTAGCTCAAACAATTTTTCCCTTGAAACATTTTTTCTTTGGCCAGAAATATTTGAAGTGATGAAAGTTTTGATCCTGAAGATGATTTTAAAAATAGAATACTGGCAAGATCAATTTTTCCATAGAGCACTCTAGGAATACCACTGAGTTTTTTTTCATCAGTCAGGTGTAATAACATTATTATTTATTATATATAAACTATTCATTATATAATCATCTTTTATTTATACTATAAAGTAATGGGAACTAATCATCAATTGTTCTTATTTTGGCTTCCAAAGCCATTTATTTAATAATTTATTTCAACAAAAATTACTGGATACCTACTAGGTGTTGAGAAATGTGGTGCTGGAGAAGACTCTTGAGATTCCCTTAGACAGCAAGGAGATCAAACCAGTCAATCCTAAAGGAAATCAACCCTGAATATGCATTGGAAGGACTGATGTTGAAACAAGCTCCAACTCTTTGGCCACCTGATGAGAACTGACTCATTGGAAAAGACCCTGATGCTGGGAAAGACTGAGGGCAGAAGAAGGGGTCAACAGAGGATGACATGGTTGGATGGCATCACTGACTCAATGGATATGAGTTTGAGCAAACTCTGGGACACAGTGAAGGATAGGAAGCCTGGCACGCTGCAGTTCATGGGTTGCAAAGAGTCAAACATGACTGAGCGACTGAAGAACAGCTACTATGTGCTGCATACACTGTCGTGTGCTGAGCATATGGGATAAGGCAGAAACATTCAAAAAGCAAATGAGTGTGAGCAAGAGAGAAAGGTTACAACAAATAAATGTGATACTATAACAGCTTTTGAAAGTAGCATTCAATGGCTGCAAAATTCATTTACTTTTGGGAATGGGGAATCAGGAAAAGTGAATAATACATGCACTGTATTTTTAGCTGGGTTTTGAGATGTATGCAAATATCTGAAAAAAAAACACCTGATGAAGAGAGATAGAACAAGAGGAAGAGCAATGAGGGTATACAGTTGAGAAAGTATAATTTAGAAATTCTATGACAGATGAAATTTGTTGAAGAAAACCGAATAACCCAGCAGGCAAATAATATAGTGATCAAGTATGGATAAAGAGGACGATGAAAAGCAAATATATATACAGGCTGTGAAGGACTTTCTAGGTTGTTCTTAGACATTTGTACTTGATTCCTATCCAGGCAGTGGAGGATTTTAGTTGCAAGAGTCCACATTCAGGTCTTCTGGGAAAGTCACTTAAACACAGTGCAAAACAGGCTTCAGGGCAGAGGCTGGAGGGATCCAGTTTGGAATCAAAGAGCTATCACAATATTTCCAGATAGCAACTGCTGAGAAAATAAAAGGGAGGGAAGCAACTGAGGGGAGGAGAAAAAACATAGAAAAAAAATTACTAAACTTGAAGACAAGAAGGAGACATGAAAAATCAAATATGATTCAAAGCTTCCCAGTTTAAGTAACAGATAATTGAAACAGGAAAAAAGGAAAAAAATTCATGAGTGTCTTAAAGAGAGAACAAATGCTACTCATCTTTAGATCTGTTGTGTAACACAGGCATATTACAGACATCTAAATGGCTGCAAACTAATAAGTCACATTCATTTTTGCATTTAGTCACTTACTACAATCTCCATATTTTCACCCATAAATCTGCTTTTATAGATGACCAAAGTATAAAACTGTTTTAAGCATAATCAAAAGTCTGACCGGTAAGTTTGTACAGGAAGAAGTTTGGTACCATATATCAGAATGGTTTGGGGTCATATATCAAAATGCCTTGATCTTCATATATAAGGACATCATTAGTTCATGTTCTTTGAGTTAACTTTTTCTTGAATGGTACTAGATTTGCACAAAATATTTCCATAGTCTAACTTTCAGGCAGTTCTTTCCAGATAATATACAACTTAAGTTAGCTAAGGGAAGTCACAGTGACAATATTTGGTATAAAACATATATATGTTTAAATATACATGTATATATAACTGAGCCATATACTAATCACATTATTGACTTTTTTTGTTATGAATAGTAAATTTATTTCATCTGTCATAGAATTTCTCAATTAATAAGTTTATTTGATAGGGAAAAAACAAAAGATTCAAAATATTATTCTGCATTAATATTCTCATATGTGGTAAAATCATATGATATCCCAATACTGACAACATACGAAGCACAAACTAATTATTTTGTGTGTGTTCCCAGCCAGGCTCATTCAATCAGCTACAGCACTCAGTTCAAAAGGTGATTAATTGGTCCCTGTTTCATACTGCAGAATTACCAGCCCATCTATGATACACGCAAAGACATTGAGAAATTTTAAATTTGAGCTTAATCAACTTCTCTAGATATTAAACATAGAGAAATAAGGGGAAGGTTAATTGCCATCGAAACCTTCACTGAGGTAGAACAATTTCCTATTCGCTCTTATCCAATGATATACTCTGTACACAATACCTGTCGATCAGCAGTCAACACCTTTGGAGGTGGAATATAGAAACTGCCTCCTCTACTTAACTAGTTGGAGTGATTTGACAAGGATTAGGTATGCATGAGAGGGTATCAGTAACCCCAGAAGTCTCAAAATAATGACTCTCCTTCTTATCCTGCAATCCAATCATCTTAGCTAGGAATGATTGAAATGTTTAATTATTACATGGAAATCAAGGAGGCTATTTTGTTCTACTTTTTCCACAATTGTCTCACACTTTTAAGATTTTTTACCAACTTCCAAAAAACACTGATATAATTCTACATCTAGATAGATAAATTTATTATTCTGATATTTCTCTTTCTGTTTTTAGGAGTAAGAGAATATTTTCAAACAGAGTTCCATTCCAGTAGAATCATTTTACTGTTTTTAGGATTGCTGCTGTTGTTCTATATATTGATAAACAGGTAACAATGGTTTCNAAACAATTAGGCTGTACGCTAGCTGTGTTCACGCCTGGGGTGACCAGCTGTCTCACTCCTCCACCCAAAGCCAACAGGAAGAACTCTGTCCAGGGGGAGCTTTGGCCACCCTGGGATTTCTCTGATTACTTTCATCTAGATCCATGCGTCTTGATCAAAAGTGAGGTGCCCCAAACTTAAGATGAGAACCTTTTTAGAGGTAGTTTAGGAACAAATACTATAAGGTTTGTCCATTTCCCTGGTGGCCAAAGAGAAGCATAGAAGCAAAATTGAAGTGGTGTTGAGAGTTGCAGGTTCCAGCTTTCATTTAAAATTCTTGGAACTCCAGCCTTTAGCACCACTACCAGCTCTGCTGCCAGTAATCATGACCCTTGCCACCGCCAGGGAGGGATTTGCAGAAAAAATATTGCCCTCTCACCCTCAGTGTTGAGCCCATTAAACTTTGAGCAATATACAAAGTAATCTAAGGGATTCTGGCGCGAAGAAAAAGAAGAAAATACCAACTCTGCATCTTTCTGTTTCCCCAGATGGCCCCAGGGCACGTATGCTAATCAAGGGCATACGTGCTAATTAGGGCATATGCTAATCAGGCCTCCCGGTAATTCCCCGAGGTGCACCTGCAAACTCCCTTCCACAGGAACACTGTCTTCTCAGGGGCCTGCCTCTTTCCAGGCATAGCTTGTCATGCTAAACCAGCTGGCACTGCCAGGAAATTCTAACGTTTCTACCATCCTGACTAATCCTAAGGGATGCAGCCTAAGTCACAATGCATGATCCCTCCGCCACCAAACAGCAGTCCTACCAGTAACTTCTGAAGAAATATTCAGTCAATGGGCTGAGCCCATCCGTGGTGATTTATGACTCTGTCAGTCTAGCTGGAGGCTCTGCCATTAGTTCCTCATAATGATAAGAGGGAAAATTATTCAATGAAATAGCCATCCCTGTCTATCTTATTTCTGAATTTGTCATGCGGTCCTACACTGAAAACATAACTCACCTAGTTTAAGTTAAGAGTTTTCAGAATGGTTTCCCCAATATTTTTTTTCTTTTTGCTTCGTGGTTTAGTCAACTCCCAAGCACGTTTCCTTTCAAAACACAGAAGTTTCTCGTTATCATCGGAGATGTGAATTCTGATTCCCAGCGTTTTACATCACTTCCTTCTCGGTGTTAGATCTGGCAATATGGCGCGGGTGAGGCGGTTCATTATTACTTTTACAATGAAGGCCCTTAATTACATTTTGAATAGTAGTATTAGTCCTTTTGTTTCTCTGAGTTCCTAGGAGCTGCAGGTGACATCATCTACATTACCCAGAAGTCCTGCTCAGACCGACTTTCTGCAAACTTGCATTTAGGAGTCTGATTGGAGGAGGCGGGAGCAGGTGGAAATAATGAGCGTGGAGGGGCTGCTCATTCACCGGCAACCCACGGCCCCTCTATCACCTCCAGTTTGCTCCAGGCACTTGATACTTAGCTGTGACCTCACCCGTGGTCTTGCCAGTCTGGTGGTCAGGACTGCTGAATCCTCCCGCTGCCTCCGGGGAAAGGTAGGACTTGATTTCATTATTTGGTGGTGAATGGCCGCCCTTCCTCCTCGAGAGCCTCTGGGGAGGATGGTTCCTTTTCCAAAATCGCATGGGAGATCGCAAGCCTCAGCCCTGAAAAGTGTTCCTGGGAATTCCCAGGCCCTCACTGTCAATGTCGAGAGTTCTTAGCCAGANTAGTTATCAGTTTAGCAGCCTGAGACTCACTTGGGGAATTCATCTTTCTATAATCATTTTCACATTTTAAGGCTCAAACATACTTTCAAGGAGTTCTACTTATAAAAACACCCATTCCTGTCAAGTAGTAATTCAAACTGACCTAGAAATACACTATACATTTTAGGCAACTATGTCAGTTTCCGAGAAGGACATTTTGAGTCCTTCTGGTCCAAATCATGTTTTAGTAACCTTTAGAATTTTAAATGTTTCTTTTCTCAAAACAAGGGTGGTCAATTAAAAACTATTTTTGCAAACAGCAATGATGTTTTACACATAGTAGGCAGTCAAAATAGGCTTCCCTGGTGGCTTAGAAGGTAAAGAATCCCTGGGATGGAAAGATCCCCTGGGGGAGGGCATGGCAACTCACTCCAGTATTCTTGCCTGGAGGATCGCCATGGACAGAGGAGCTTGGCACGAAGAGTCGGACATGACTGAGCGACTAAGCACAGGGAGTCAAAATATTTGTTTAAATTAATTAGTAAAAGTTCACTGAAGTACTGAAAAAGGGCGATATGTGGCTAAGAAAAAATAGTAGAAAGCAACATTTAAATTAATGCAAATTGAGAACCAGCAGACTATTGGAAATATTAACAATTTTAAAATGTCAACCAAACCAGGTTCTCATCTAATCTTGCCACCATTTAACTCTGTGATAAGTCACATGCTTAAATGTAAAAGTCAAGCAAAGAGTATTATAATGTCAAAAAATGAAAACAGGGAGGCTAGGAAATAAGATGCCTTGGTTCACAGTCCAGCATTTATATTAACCTCTCTGGGCTTGTTTTCTCATTTTAAAGTGAGAGAATTGAACTAAATGACCCTCTTACTTCCTTTTCATCTCTAGAACATTATAATTTCATGAAGGGAACCACAAGTAATGGCATGATCAAAATTGCTAAGGTTAATCCCAAAAACTTCCTAAGACTGATTTTAATTGAAATTTTCTGGAAAAGGCTAATGTGAATAAGCCAACAGGGAAAATATACAGCAATAGTCACAGTCCACCTATTGGCTGAATGAATGAAGAAGTAGAAATAGAATATAATCAATTATATTTTATGTCTCTTTTTAATTTA
Source organism: Neotragus pygmaeus (assembly GCA_006410875.1). NCBI lineage: Eukaryota > Metazoa > Chordata > Mammalia > Artiodactyla > Bovidae > Neotragus > Neotragus pygmaeus. The sequence continues at coordinate 131,641 of SJYV01021415.1, read as the reverse complement.
TAAAGTGTTTTCCCACAAATTATGCATAAACATAAGCTTATGAAGATAAGAAAACTTCACATAGGTCCTTTCTTATAAATGTACCCTAAAAACAATCCTTTGAAAAACTTACCAGTATCTTTTTACCCAGGATCATGAAAATATTTAAAAGGTAAAGCCATATATCAAAGTTAATCACTTGATGTCTAGCCCATATTTCAGTCTTACCCATAACTATCTGACTCAGTCAGAGTCTTTTTATCACTTCCTATTTTCCTGCTTCTCCAGGCTTCATTACTACAATATTAGTTTTGTGCTTTTTACCACTTGTACTTCAATTAGTATCCTCTGTGTGTGTCAAACACACACTTTTTTTTATCACTTTCTTTTTTCTACTACATTTTCTTTTCTAGTCTAGCTTGCCACAATCATTTTTCTCTTGTATTTTAAATTCCATATCTCATTTAAGAGTGATATAATAATGTTAACATTAAATCTAAAATGGAGACTCGGCTTGAGAATACACTGAGCAGACAAAACCACTTAAGCCACGTAAGCAAAACTGAATTTAGCTTATTTCATGAACATAAGTGAAACTTTACCTAGGTTATTTCTTGTAAATGCAAATGTAAATTCTCAGACAATCGTAAAAGAAACAAGTCGTCTTCCTAAAACTGATAATTACGTTTAACCAATCTCCTGATCTCTGGAAATCCCCATCATAACAACCAATCACTGCAAAGGTTAACAACTTCCTCATTTCACTTTGTTAGCTATTATGTAAAACTTGACATCCCAATGATTTATATTAGTTTTTTGTTTTTGAAAGCTTCCAGTTTGCAAACTATTCTTAAATGTAGAGTAAACTTTTACTATAAACTTACAATAAATACTATTTATTGATTTGGTGGTTTTAATTTTGTTACTTCTTGAGTTCTGACAATAGATAGTAAGTTCAGCTTAGTACTATTAATATATTCAACCAACCAAGGGCAAAGAAATGATAATTAAACATTTTAAGTGCAATTAGATATAAGAACCAGACCTACCAACTTCTACAGACCCTAAAGGTACTTAAAACATCCTACCATTCCTGTCTTTATTATTTTTTAAATAAAACATTGTAAAACAATATTAAAGAAACTACTATAGAATTCTAGAAGTTTAAAAATATTACATTTTCAACAACAGTGATTTTGTTTTCTTTGAAACTGCATACTATTTTATCAGCATTAGATAACAGATTGCTTTTTTTTGAAGGTAGGACTGAAAACTATCAGTTAAAAAGGGAGTTAAAAACATCTAACATAACTTAAAATTCAGTGTAACCATTTAAACATTATAGAGTCCTTAAAATCTTACTTGCCATATTACCAATGTTTTAAAAATTGATCAATGGTTACAACTGATTCTTCTTAGGAAAACAATTATTTTCTCTCCATTACATCAGTAGGCCAATGTTGATTTGTAGATTAACAAAGGAATCGCTTATTTTTCCAAAATATTAACTGTTTCAATAGCTAACTTAAAAAAAAAAAAGATGGAATCTCCATACTCTTCCTCATAGTGGCTTTATCAATTTATATTCCCACCAACAGTGCAAGAAAGTTTCCTTTTCTCCACACTCCCTCTAGCTTTTACTGTTGTAAATTTTTTGATGAGGGCCATTCTGCCTGGTACGAGGAGATTGGGATGGACATGTGTAAGACAGCTATCTAGTGAGAATAGGGAGCTCAATTTGGATAGTACAGGGAGCTCAACTTGGTGCTCTATGGTGACCTAGATGGGTGGGAAGGAAGGGGAGTAGGTGGGAGGAAGGCCCCAGAGTGAGGGGACATACATAGACATATACATACAGCTTATTCACTTTGTTGTACAGTAGAAACCAGCACAACAGTATAAAGCAAATATTCTTCAATTTAAAAAAAAAGATGGATCAAAAAAACCAAACATCCAATAAATAGTATTCTTCACATCATTTAATTAAGGAAGAACTTTTAAAGTCTACATATGAACAACTAATACTTTCACTTTTCAATTTTTCATATAATAATGGCATTTTTCAACTAATAACATCACAGTGTTCTAACTACTATAATTAGCATCATCTTACTATTTATAGATGCAGCATAAAATAATGCTTTGAATAATTAGGGTCAAAAGTACATCAGTTCCCAAAATGAAGCCATTATGCATTTTTTGTATATGAATATGTCTCAAAATAGTATGATTTCAGAGAATTGGGCACTTGGAAACACTTGGGACAATAATCAAATAGAGTTATATTCTTTTGGGTTTCCCTGATGGCTCAGATGGTAAAGAATCTGCCAGCAAGGCAGGGGACCTAGGTTTAATCCCTGGGTTGGGAAGATCCCCTGGAGAAGGAAATGGCAACCCACTCCAGTATTATTGCCTGGAGATCCCATGGACAGTGTCTTGTGGGCTACAACCCATGGGATCACAAAGAGTTAGACAGGACTGAGCAACGTTCACTTTCTTTATATGGTAAACTTTCATTTAATGTTTGCCCCTATGACTATACTACATATATATTACTGCCACTTTTTGACTGCAACTTCTACTTCAAAGCAAAATGACTGTCACTTATTAGTTGCAGTTTTTTGTTGTTGTTTAGACGCTAAGTCATGTCCAACTCCTTTGTGATCCCACAGATTGTAGCCTGCCAGGCTACTCTGTCCATGGGATTTCCCAGGCAAGAATACTGAAATGGATTGCCATTTCCTTCTCCAGGGGATCTTCCCAACCCAGGGATCGAACCAAACCTGGGTCTCTTGTGTCTCCTGTATTGGCAGGCAGATTCTTTACCACTGGACCACCAGGGAAGCCCAATGGCAGTTCTAAAGAGACGTTCACGTGTCTTGGTTTTCAGCTACGCTTAGCACTACAAAAAGTTTTTCACATTCTCATTTGCCAGGTTACTGCTTTCCAATCTTGCACAGATAGATACTTTGCAGATCTGTTAATGGTATTAACGTTTTTAAGGTTTGGGGAAAATACTATCTCAAATTCGAGACCAATGTACTGATTTGCATATTCCTGTTTTTAACAAATATACAATGGCAACCCACTCCAGTACTAGTGCCTGGAAAATCCCATGGACAGAGGGGCCTGGTAGGCTACAGTCTATGGGGTCGCAAAGAGTCAGACATGACTGACTTCACTGTCACTGTTTTTAACAAATATACATGTATTCAGATTCTCAATGCCTTCCATAACATAGTCTTACCATAGATACTCAACTGTTTTCTTTCAACCTTTCTAATCCTACAGTGAACTAGCTTTAAGGTTTGGGGCACATCCTACATTTATTCTTGTTTCTAATATATTCTCTATGTTCTTCTTCCTGGATGGAACACCAACTTTCTTTAGCTCTACTTATTTCAATACGGTAACCTTAGGTTAAGCCAAACTGAACTTTAGAAGACTGTAGTTCATACCGATCCTGGCATTCTCTGAAATTCAACTGCACATATAGTCTGCAATACCACATATGTTTACAATAAATTGTTTGTTTTAGGTATGTTTGTTTGTTATACCTTTTAGAGAAGGAAACAGCAACCCACTCCAGTATTCATACCTGGAAAATGCCATGGACCGAGGAGCCTGGTGGGCTACAATCCATGGGGTCGCAAACAGTTGGACACAACTGAGCGACTTCTGTGTGTGTGTGTGTGTGTGTGTTATACCTTTACAGTGAAAGTGAAAGTGCTCAGTCGTGTCTGACTCTTTGCGACCCCATGGACTGTAGCCTACCAGGCTCCTCTGTCCATGAGATTTTCCAGACAATAGTACTGGAGTAGGTTGCCATTACCTTTACAAGTAGATTGTAAATTTCTTGTGAGTAGACTTTAAGTCTATCATTGTAAGATCTGTTGTTACCTGCTTCAGATCAAGATATGTGTGTATGTCTGTTAGTCACTCAGTCCTGTCTGACTCTTTGCGAGCCCATGGACTGTAGCCCGCCAGCATCCTCAGTCCAGTTCTAAATCCTTATACTGTTTCAATGAAAGCAAAAATTATTTTCTGACGCATTCAGCCAGGATATGGGGCCAGATTCTCTGTGCTTCACCCAAGTCATAGGCTCATCACCACTGACTCCACTATAGATGATTTGGGGGAACTGTTTTCTACTTACTCCAACTATGTGATTCAAGTAAGGGTTGCTTATCACAGTTCTAAATTCTCCTAACAATAGGTTTTAAAAATAATGAGACCTAAGCCAATCAAAGACATTCCTTGTAGATTTTCCAACTGGTATTAAGAAAAAGAAAGAAATCTGAATGGCAAAGTTTAGAAGATACAGGACTAAAAGCTGGTGAAAATTATGATTCCACTCTATAGAGAAAAGTTAATCTGGGAGACTAACACTACCATGGATAAGAAGGACAGATAGATAAAAAATTAGAAGAGTGGTTTGTAGTAATAATCTAGTTTTAGATTCCTTTATCTCTGAGGCCCAAATATGCCCTTGCTCTTCCAGTAGATGAGTAACTGGGACCCTCTGTGGACATACATCCAAAGGTTAACAACCTAGGAGAAGAAAATATAGATTATTTTAATCTTTCTTTTTTAGGAACTACATGCTCTAAATTTAGGTCAAGAAACATGTATCACTTTGGTAAAAAGCAGCAGTTACAAATAAAAGCTCTTTTTTTGTTGTTTATATTTTTTCTTCTTTAACCACACCTTACTGCCTGAGGAACTTCGAGTGGAAGCTCAGAGTCTTAATCACTGAATCACCAGGGAAACCCCATTCATTTCACATGTAAATGATGTTACTATTCATAAACAAAATAGTATAATAGATTAGATTATCGACTCTCTCCTGTAAGTAATCTGGATATTTTATATAGAAAGATGAGAAATTCTACACTTGGCCTAGACCAAGAATAACTTCACTATTCGTGTGAATGTCAGGTAAGATTAGAATAATAACATGAGAAATAATGAGAGCAGTTTACCTTCAATGCAACGTTTTGCCTGGAGATATAGTTCACAAAGAAAGATAACTGAAATGGTGCCTCTACCTCTAACATTCATCTGTCTACTTTTATCAAATTTAGTATCTGACATATTCAGAGTACATCATAAGAAACGCTGGGCTGGAAGAAGCACAAGCTGGAATCAAGATTGCCAGGAGAAATATCAGTCGCCTCAGATATGCAG